>JAPDOI010000828.1:0-268896 GCA_029168955.1 Aplectana chamaeleonis | reverse complement strand
TACACACATACACGTACACATACACACATACACACATACACACGTACACACATACACACATACACACATACACGTATACACACATACACACATACACACGTACACATATGCACATATACATACATACACACGTACACACATACGCACATACACACATACACACATACACACGTACACACAAAGCACACATACGCACGTACACACATACACACATACACATATACACACATACACACACGTACACACATACACACGTACACACATACACACATAGCACACATACGTACACATACACATACACGCATACACACATACACACATACACACGTACACACATACGCACATACACACATACACGCATACACACATACACACATACACATACACACGTACACACATACACACATTAGCCACATATTACACATACATACACGCAGGCACATACACACATACACAATATACACACATACACACATACACAATGTACACACATACGCACATACACACATACACGCATACACACATACACACATACACACATACGCACATACATGCATACACACATACACACACACACGTACACATACACACATACACATATACATACATACACACATACACTAATGTAGCTACATACACGCATACACACATACACACGTGTACACACATACACACATACACGCATACACACAGCATACACACATACACACGTACACACATGCTGCACATACACATACACGCATACACACATACATACACACGTACACATACATATACACATACACATACACACGTACACACATACCCACGTACACACATACACACATACACACATACACGCATACACACATACACACATACACACGTAAATCATATGCATGTACTATACACATATACACACATATACATGTACAGACATATACATATATATACACATACACACATACATACAGGCACATGTACACACGTACACACATACACGCATACACACATACACACGTACACACATACACACATACACGCATACACACATACACACATACACACGTACACACATACGCACATACACACATACACGCATACACACATACATACACACGTACACACATACACATATACACACATACACACATACACACGTACACACATACACACGTACACACATACACACATACACACATACACGCATACACACATACACATTACACACGTACCCTAAGCATACGCACATGCTACTCACATACACACACATACACACACACACATACATACACATACACGCATACACACATACTACACACATACACACAAACACACACACACACATATTACTTCACATACACACATACACACACTGATTTTTATCCGTTTTATCCGTTTTAGCCTGAAATGAACCGGATTTTTATCCGATTTTATCCGTTTTATCCGGTTTTTATCCGATTTTTATCCGTTTTATCCGATTTTATCCGATTTTACGCAAATTTTATCCGTTTTATCCGGTTTTTATCCAATTTTTATCCGTTTTATCCGTTTTTATCCGATTTTATCCTCGAATTTTTGACCCTTCGGATAATGGTTCGATTCACGCCGATTTTAAATTTCCCGGATATTGGTTCGATTCAGATAATGCGTGTTTTCAAATTTTCGGATATCGGATTATCCGAATCTCGGATATCCGGTCGGATATCCGAAATGGAGTGATTCGGATACTAAGTATAGTGTGTACGCTTGGAGCTGTACATGCTCCGATAACGGGAGTGGGATAAGCTGCAGCCACAGGCACGCGGTCAATATCGAAATATCGAACTGCGGTGCTCCTCTGCCGCAAGTTTCAACGTCTCGGAAGTTTGGAGGATTCATTTCCACCACAAGAATGCTTTACAGGAAAGATGATGCCAGTGAAGCGTAATGGGACGCACATGTTCGTCTTGAGATGCGTTACCAGCTCTTAACCAGCACCAAAAGCGTGAGTGACCTATGACAAAGGAAGCGTTACCGTTCTCAAATCCCAGCGACTTCAGACTTACGCAGCTGTAGGAGACACTGGCCACGTCGTACGCCAAGCGTGGATAGCGAAGAGGCTAAGTAGAGTTGGAGGAAATTTTCGGCACAGTTACAAATTGCGGCTTGAATCGGAGGGCCAGATTGCTTGGGCACTTTAGCAGTCCGTCCACAAACGATATAAGCAGGCGCTAAGCCGCAGCAGATCAAACGAACTTTTATCAGGTGATAAAATTCAGAGTGTTTAGTGCAGATCTAGTTGTGGGGGGGGAGGGGCGACTCGAGAAAATCTAGCATTCATCCAGGAAAATGGGTATATTCTGGGTGATATCAGATTTTGCCTGATAACAAAATCAGTCGTTATTAACTGGAAGGCTATACCTCTCCGACTTGTTAGAGCGATAACACGCCAATTCTTCACTTGAATTCTGGGTGTCCCTCCCAAACTAGTTTATAAACTGAGTCATTTTCGAAGTGGCAAACTTCAACACTTTCCTCACTTCAGCGCAGCAAATTGAATAAGCCGAAACAACCCGCTGCTGACCTCCACTGTGCTATTGAATTGAATGAGGGCTCGCCTCCTGATGGACGTGCACACGCAGTCGTCAACTCCAGACGTAGCGAACATACGTCAATATTTTCATTGACTGATCGTACAGTTTTTGCTCTTATGTTGTTGTGGGTTTTACGCAATGTACTCCGAACCCTTACAAAGAAGAATGGAAATACTACGCCTGCTGTGACAATATTAGTTTTTATGCTACCCCACTCCACGAAATAAATTGTTGAAACTTCACATACTATCCACACATGGAACATGATTATTTCAATAAGACAATACAAACGACTCCTCTTTTGATGATAAATCGCAATCCTCTTCATCTGGATTCACGTTTCAAGAGACACGTGACTACCAGTGAAAATCTCGGAATATACACCACAAATAAGTAGATGCGGCCCTACCTTACTGCATACAATAATATTCCAAAAAGACGGCAGATTGAATAGGACGTCAAAAATAAAGAAGTGAAAATGGCTGGAACCGGAAAGAGTGATCACTCAATATAAATCGAGGCGGCCGATATTTTGAGCAGTTGCCGCGCTCCATTGAGCATTCCGCGCACGCGACGCAAACCGCAACGCGCAGTAGGCTGGGGACGGATGACGGGCAACAAAAAGTGCAGTAGAAAATGAGAATCCAAAGCAGCTCTGCACCGCCCGGAGGGCCGCGTCCCCGTACCCACCACTCAGCGAGGCGGGGTCTCCTCCGCGCCTGGCGCCTCAACAGGTCCCCGCGCCCCCAGCCCCATGACTCATGGACGGGCGCGAAGCCCGGACACTCAAGCGAAAGGGCGCGGGGCCCGGGCAAAACATTTCCGCGGCGTCATCGCTTAAGTGATTGATTCCTTGTATAACGATCTGGTGGGAACCATCCCCTCCCACACCCTGGGCGGGTGCTCTACCTTTCTCCAAAATTTTCGAAACCCGCGTTATGTCCCATTCAAGTCTATTCGATAGACTGGGAACTTACTCCATTGCCACCGCGCGAAGTGCGCGATGATGTAAGCACTTACTCGAGTCGTCCTGCAGTGAACTTATCATAAAATTGTGCTCCGTATGTGGCACGGGTTTGATTCTAGCGTTCAACGTGTAATACGATTTGCCTGGAGCCAACATGTTTTCCTCTGTTTCGAATTTACCCTGCAGGACTGAGCTAACGAAATTTGCGGCGCCCTGCCTCAGTGCCTGATGATTCTCCGCTCGCAAAGATATTCCGCCGCTCGCCCTTGGTCGGAAATTCCCGGGCACACGGCCCTTCTGACGTTCTGAGAGTACAAGGAAGAAAATTCGCTTCCGTTCCACAGCACGCGCGCGTGGTCCATTGTTTATTGGAGCGCACAACCGACAGCACCATTGTTACGTTGTGCAATGACCCTCCCGTCAGCATGCTCTGTATCCCGCCAAATTGACATTTTGAAGTCTGGCTTTGGAAGTTAGGTAGTCAGCCAAGGCAACGAGCCCGGTCTGGACCAGGGTGTGCGTTTTTCGTTTTTCGGTTTTTTCGTTTTTCGCCCTTTTTGGCGAGTCAATATCGAAAAAACGAAAAAGCTTAAATTTTTTCTGGTTTTTTTTCGGTCTGAAACTTGTGGTTCTGATGCGACTTGCAGTGGATTCTTTGCTGCCTTCAGACGCGCTCAGCAAGTTTGCACTTGTCGTTCATTTGGTCTCCACAAGGGAGGCTTGTTACCTTCCGGTGGCGATTCTGAAAATCACGTTTTCGTTGCTGTAGGTCTGTGAGTATATAAATGACCCGTGCTTGAAATTGGCTAAATGGTTAAGAAAAAACGGCATTTTGAATGCTCAAAAAAGTAAGGGTACCCACCCATCAGAGAATTTGCAGGGGCGTTCAGAAAAAATTTTCGGATTCGGCTCAAAACTTCTCAACTGTTTAGGGCGCTGAATCTGAATATGGGTTCTATTCCGGGCCAGACAGGGTTACTGTAGGTTACGCAGGCATAAATGCCTTTTAACAGGCGATACCTGCCTCTTAAAATTTCGAAAATCGAAAAATGGACCTCGGGCCCTGTGTTCAGCGTCCCAGATATGTAATCACCCACAGTGAAATTTTTTGAGGTAAATCTGAGACTTTGACCGTATACCCACCGTAACCTACCGTTATCTATCTAAAATCGATAAACGAGTTGCAGATTCGTGTTAGTGTTCTGAATAGCCCTCAATGTACAAGTTTTGAGGCGATTTGATCGTAGGATTCTCGAAATCGTCAAAAGTCGCGTTTAGGGCAGCAAAATTTTCCCTATTTTGAAGCTTCGGACAAAAATCCGACGTTTTTTTGAAATATGCTGACAAATGGGCCTCACATTTGTAATCGGCACCCAAAACGACCCCAGAAACAAGTTTTAAGCTCAATCCGATACAATTTTTCGAAAGCCCTAAAATTGTCATTCCTTGTTGTGAATGATTTCGCGTAAAAGCAAAACATATTATCTGCCTCTTGCACAACGGTTCCTTCTACTACATCACTTTCGATAAAAAAAGATTGCACTGACTGTGTCTAAATTTCTTGAATTTCCTGTTTATCAGCAGACTCAAACGACTAAGGCGCATCTTTTGAGCATGGCCACAACTTTCAGGAATAATCCTCCGAAGAACCAAAAAATATGAAATTCGACAGGCGGAAAGATCACCAATCTAAAGACACAACATTAATCGATTCCGCATAGCTGATAACCCGTGCCCGGTACTTTAAAGGCAGCGTTCACGATAATGATTCTCAATAGGCGAGAAGAGTTCCTATGCTCTCAGTGTCGAAAAGCGGCTTCTAAAAGAGCTAGGAATGGTAAAATAACGGGATTTCTGCAAACAGGTATGTTCTGAGGTCACTGAAACGCCTTCATGTCCCCCTTTCCGCCCCTAGACCCTCGAGGTTGTGGTAGTAAATACGAAGTAATCAAGTCATGGAAGTGTTGATAAGCGAGCTCAACCGCTTTGATTGCATTTATAGGTAACATCCTTCATAGCGGTCGATTCCTCTAATGCTCAAAAGTCATCGCAAGCAAAAAGGCCCTCTTTTAGCACAAAAACACGGTTTTCACGTTCTCTTCAAGCATATCCTTGCTGTATAGGGCACCAGACATTCCGTAAACGGTTGAGACATCAAAAGTGAAATCTTTGGGAACACTGCTCCAAGGTCAGGAATTCCGTTTTCGTTTAAGATTTTGATAAAAAGACGTCGATAACTTGCTCTTTGGAGGCCCATAGTTTTTGAAGCGGGAGCCAAGCTAAATTTTTCTGCTCCCCTATCGATCCATACCAAAAAAACTGCGATTGAAAAACATTCTTGGGCGAGCGGCATCATGTATAGTTCCGTCCAGCAAAAAGTGGTTGAACCTAACCTCTGTGTAGACACCACGACTCAATGCGTGTGGCTGCGTCGCGGCCATTAACGCCTGAATAGCGTTTGAGAGACTGAGCTACTGGTCAGCGCTGACCTCGACGCGATCACCTCACACTGAAATTCAGCATACGACAGCGCAAGAAATTCGTGCTATACATCGAGAACTACATGTTCGTCTCTGTGCAACGTTTGTTCCGTTTTTGATCTGTGACTTGCCCACGATTTTCAACTTCTACGAATTCGGTTTTTTTCATAAAGTTAAAGGCGACATTCGAGCCCACAGTTTTGATCAAAAACTCGAAAAAACTTGGACATGATAGTTCAGAGAACTACCGCAGTTTTAAACAAAAAGTTCACAATGAGAATTTAAGAGTGTGTTCAGCGCTGTAATTTTGTCAGGATTCAATACTGTCCCATATTTCCAGTAAATGAAAATTTCAAATAAATTGAGTTTGATATTCAAGAAATCGGTGAAATACATTATACCTGATAACCAGCAAGAAGAATGGAGAAAAACAGAAAAAAAACACAGAGAACAGGAAAGAACAGGAAAGAACGATAACAGCAGTCGCGACGTTCGAAGAATGTGGTGTGAAGATGGTTTTGAAGTGATGTCCAGAATTCTTGGGAAATTTTCGACATATTCGTGACATATTCTCAGTTTCGGAAAGAGCTGCCGCGAAGAATCTGTCCGAGTTCTCGGCAAGCACTTATTCTCCCGAATTGACCTCGGCAACTTTCTCGAAATTTCTAACAAATCGGCCGCATGTCTCGACAAACACTGGTGAATCTCGGAATTCTCGACAACTTCTATCAACTTTCTGGTAACTTCTCGATTATCGACCGATTCTCGACAACTATTCGTCCGGATTCTCAACAACTAATTTTACCCGAGTGGTGTGAAGATGGTTTTGAAGTGATGTCCAGAATTCTTAAAATTTTCGACATATTCGTGAAATATTCTCAGTTTCGGAAGGAGTTGTCGAGAAATCTGTCCGAGTTCCTCGGCAAGCACTTAATCTCCCGAATTCTTTCGGCAACTTTCTCGAAATTCTGAACAAATCGGCCGCATGTCTCGATCAACACTGCGAATCTCGGAATTCTCGACAACTTCTATCAACTTTCTGGAGAACTTCGGATTATCGACTGATTCTCGACAACTATTCGTCCGATTCTCAACAACTAGTTTTACCTGAGTAATACGTTGATTACGTATGCTTTTGTTTCACTAAGAAAACATGATTCTGCCATTATTCGAAGCTTTTCGATTACGTTGCATTGTTTTTCCAACCAAAGACATGTAATTACGAAAATAAGACCTTTCAAAAGACAAAATTTTTTTCATTTTACGGAATTTTTCGAATTCGAAACCGAAAATTTTTCGTTTTTCGGTTTTTCGGTTTCAAAAGCTTTTCGCACATGCCTGGTCTGGACCCGTATCAGAAATAGAAAAGAGAACTGATATTCCGCAAATCTGTAGAAGATCTTCTTATTGAGCGAGGACATCTTCGCACGTAAAAGCCAATGATTCGGAGCCGGTGTCGAATGAAGGCAGCACTGACATCGCTAAACAATCTCCAGCGTCTGTTGATCAAGATGTGATCTACCTGACCTTGTCTGGCCATCTGGGCTTTCCGAAGTCCATTTGGTGATGACTTTTCGAACATGGAGTTTCCGTGAAAGAGGCGGTATGCCGACAGGAAGTCTGGCAGTCGTTCTCCATTCTCATTTCGAAAAACTCTTCGCGCTCCTTAATGCGCAGCGGTAGAGGTTGGGGGCGTATCCATTGATCATGTATCACAATTCCTTGCTCTTCGGTTGTCAAACGCAGAACGCCGTGACGTGGACTTATGATTTTATGGGGAATCTACCAAGCGGTACAATCGTCGAATTAATGAGGAATCCAACTTGTTCTTGTTGTCCACCTTGGCTCTGATGGAGATAAGCTCGTTGTGATCGGTCTTTTCTGACGGTTTCCTGTCCTGCCTTTCGTCTCGGCTGCTAAGCAGGAGTGTTCGAAGATCGGTTTCCGATGCAATTGTGCGGCAGTTGTATGTACATATGTAAAGGCAGTGTTGAAATACTGTAATTTGAGTCTACAAATCTCCGTATCCGATGACGTCCTATCGCTCAGAGATGAGATGGTTTCACCGGTGGAGGCTTCCTCCGATGCCATAGTGGAGCATATCCGGTGCGCGGAGTACTGGGCGCAGATTTCGCAGTAGCCACTCTCTCGGTAGTTTTCCGGTTAATCCGCCACATTTTCGCCATACTTTTCCCGCTCGCAGTAGTTTCGCAACGAATTCCTCGTTAAAATCCAGGTCCGCTGTTAATTCTCAAGATTCCAGGCTATTTCGTAGCAGTATGGTCATATTGAGGGGTAGAAAAAATCTGCACCCACATCAATAATTTGCCCACTCAGGAGTTCCAGCCTTTTGGGAAAGAGCAGGGAAAGTTTCACACACAAGCCAAAATTTGTAAAAATACTAGGTATCCAAACCATGGCCGAAAATCCGAGGGCGGCGCTTCCTCATCACCCAATTATTGGATACAGGTCCACGATTCCTTCCAGAGATGGTCGTTCAACAAGTCGTAGTGAGCGGAATGGACGTTTAACCAGATTATAATCATGTCCCAAATCAGGGCATCGTTCTTTAAATATCGAATTCTCCGACGCAAGAAGGAACTTACAAACTACTCATAAACTCGGGGGTGACAACAGGTGGGCGTGGCCTGTTTTTGACACTTTTTCAGTCGGGGGACCACTTTCCACCTTAGGGGAGGCAATAGATCGCGCTGCGCGCGGCGAAACGCATGATTTTTTGTGAGGGTATTAGGTAGTAGATTTCACTCCCTTTAGGGAATACTTGGTAGTTATACTGGTCACGTGCCACATCACCCGTGATAACGTGTTCTTTCGCTCCCCCAACAACGTGACGTATAACTTTACTCCCCAAAGTTTCCTTAAGGTAGTAGGATGACGCGTCATCATCATTTTCAAATCATTTTCGTCGATCGCCCAACCTTCGCCATGAGTTTAATCTGTTCTTCTCCTCTGCCACCTTTCTTTCTTTTTCATGTGATTACTCTGACTTTTATTCCTAACTTGCACTCATTCATGGCTCCCATTCCGGAAAAGTTCTTGTATTCTTATTCTTGTTCTTAGATACTCAGATGCATTTTATTCGGTCCTCCACACAAAAACAGCCACCCTACTTGTACGATAGTGGCTTCTGAAACAGAGAATGACACATTGTTCGTAGGCTTTGATCAGAATCGCGCCTGTAGCACCATCTTTCAAAAATTCCTTCAAATCACTATTTTTCATCTGAAAACTATTTTTCATCTGAAAATACACAAAATCCTGGGTGAGAAGAGCCACATAAGTTCACAGTGATTCCTAGGAATCCGTTAAAATAGACAAAGCTTTTGGGTGGAATTTTTAGTGTTCCGTACAGTGTGCAAGTACTGAGCTCTATGTGCAGTGTAATAAACGATCTGGAAGATTCCGAATTTTTTTGGTTTAAATACATATGAAATCTCGGTGAGGGCCTTAATAGCGTTACTGACCCGAAAAGGCTGATTCTCGAGAAATTTATTGAAAATGCACTATAAATACTCGAAAACACTTCCCAGCGCGTCACCTAACCATAATCTATGTACGAACGGTAGTGTGAATAAAACTCCCCCTTTCTTTCTTTGTCGTTATTGTAACTCTTCCTCGTTATCTGGAAATCTCCTTTCAATAATGCTTTGTTAAATTTCGTTATATATTTAGGATTTAAAATTTACAAATACATCATATTTTTGGATAAAGAATCCAGAGCTCGTTGCTTGATATTATAGGGTATGCTTTTCTATGAAGGACAGACCCATGAAAGATTGATTTCTCAGTCCTTTTTTCTTTAGAAAACCCAAGCTGAGCTCTGTGGCACATTCTAACGAAAAAGATGGTGGATTCCAAACTATCAGCAAAACGCACTGTACATAAGAGGTTTTTCGTTTAGGAATGGAGAAGGTTTGGAACACATAATCTTTTTTTTTTTCGTGGTTTTTCCAGATTGGATCGATGGTAGGGTGTGAAAGATTCAGGCTCTCTTTTTCAATCATTCTTGAAAAAGCCAAGACTATGAAATTTTATGAGCCCTTAAAAATTAGCAGTTTTTAACGATTTCTTTCCGTAGAGATCATTAACGTGAACGGGTTTTCCTGTTATCGAAATGCCATTGAAGGCCATGAGCTATAAGGAAACGTTTAGGGTTATTGGATTTGTAAACGTTATTATCCCGTAAAATTATATGATTTTTAACTTTTGGAGAATAATTTCTACAGATTTTGACCATGCTCGACGATGCGCCGTATCAGTTTTGGTCCGATAAAAAATAAAAAATTCTAAAAAATTGACCCTATCGCTCTCACTTTTTCGATCAAAAGTTATGCAACAGAAAGAAACGTTGTGCGAGCAACAGATCACCTATTTTTCTAATCATCAAGAATTGAAATGAAATGTTGGACATGATAAGGTTCACAAAAGCCAAAAGCCCATTTTCTTTCCAATGCGCGCCGTTCTATATCACCTACCGGAATCCCATCTGGATCACTCATTCCGGAGTGAAATGAAAGGAAGTGACAAATGGGAGAACATTTTTGTGCATAACTAAATGTAAGAGTGGACTCTTGCACAATGCAAGTGTTTGCGAGTGGGCTTTGAAAGGCAGTGGTCACGATGAAAAAACGTTATCGAAAAACTACAAAATCAGCTGAGATCAAAAACAGTTCAAAACCTATGAAGGTAGCGTGGTGAAAACGGGCTAGAATTAGAGTTATTGAGACCCTAAACTTTCCAGCGTCTGTGCACACGTGCACAGAAAGATCACAGTCTCATGCCAAGCAGTCGAAAATCATCGACACTCAGGGAGGAAGAAATAAATGCAAATTTATCTGATACAAAACAGTTGAGCAATGAAAGCGAGCACTTCAGTCAATGTTTTTGACTAGATGTGTACATAAATCCGAAAGTTCATTGATTGAAATTCAATTTCAAGCCAGCTGATATTCTCGATATTAGAGATCATCGATGCCGATGATGTGGGGTGGACTCGTACAATCATCGAAAGACAAGGAAGTTCAGGCTTCAAGTTTGGCCTAGAACAGTGTATTTTTCGCGATTTTTTCTTATAGGTTCTACTACTGTATACCCAGAAAAGGGTTCAGAGAGGAAAAGAAGAATGTTGGTATTTGAGCGCTGATCACTGCTCTTAACTGAAAAAAAAAGCATTCATTCAAAAACAGTGATTAAGTCAAACTACTTGAAATTTCTATTTTTCTATGCTGGAAGACTACTGCGCATCTTTTTTGAAGAGCATGGCCATAACTCGCAAGATTGAGATTTTTGAAAAAATACCCGCACTCCATAATATGTAAAGTGGCTCGATTTTTACAAACCTTGGTACTGCCAATAAATTTTTCACCTATAACGGTAGAAACATTCCTCTCATTTAAAGGCAACGTACACGCTCAAAAACGATATCAACTGTATGGCATGAATCGATGCCTTAAATCTCATTGTATAGAGAAACGCGTAAAGTATAAGGAAAAAAAACGTCTGAAATGATGACATGAACGATTTTTTCTGTTCTTGGTTCTCAAGTGGACGAGATTGCACAACCCTGCCATAATTAGCTACGGAGTCAGCGACAAAGTGGTGGAGATAACGGTGCTAATATTAGGCTCGTAGGGCCTTTGTGTACTGAGAAGCGTACGACGTTGGATGCACGTCGAAAACGAGCCGGCAAGAGGACCGAATTCGGAGCAGCTATTCCAGGGGTTGGTATTCAGGGACCGAACGGTTATTGAAAGTGGGCGGGAACGGATGATTTAGTGACTCAAATAATATGGCTCGAATCATGTTTATGGCAGGCATTTGCGCCAAGTTTCGGCTAAGCTGCGACCCCACCTGTTGACTTAATTCTTGAAAAAATGTGAAATATTTCTTTGATCATCTTGCCAAAAAATAGACATTAAATTTGTATTCAGCCCACCGAATAACTCAGGGCGACTATTACTACTCAGAAAAGCCCACTGCATTCAATGCGTTGTCGAATAATAGCTTCCAACTCTAGTAACCACTCCCAACACAACGCCCAATCGTGTGCTTGGGGGCGCGTGCTTTGAACAACAACAGCACGTACTGCAAAATTTTATCGCAGTAGCACATGCTGTAAGGCGGTCCCAGCGCTATCGTAGCAGTGCACTGTCACGCGACGCGGCCCGGTACACCGACATGTGAGCGCGGCCCGTTCGCCGAAGTGTTCTATGGCGATTCTATGGCATCTCGTTCCCCGATCAGGTAAGGGGACGGGTTAGGAGTGGAGACTATGGGGGTACGAGATAAAGCGCTATTCATACCAGTCAACGCCAGCGCGACACGCGCGGGCATGCCATTGCGGCGACGTCCGTAACAACTTTTTTTCTCATTTTCATTGTTAATCATTCTCCAATTTTATTCCGTTCCCTTCTGCTTCCATGATAGTAAACGCTTGAACCGATTTCTGAGTGCGTTTTTCGCCTGAAATTATCGGTTTTCCGTCCACAACTTTTTTGTGCTTGGAGATAGGTGCCTTTGGTGAAGGCTGTAGTTTTTCAGAATCTCGATGGAGATTCTGCATCGATTGCTCCCTCTATCTTCAGAGGTTAAGAAGTTGTAGGCGAAAAACCGGCGTTTCGTGAAATGAATTAGAAGCTGAAGGATCGAGAAAATATTTTTTCCAAACTGGAAACACCAGTCGACGCAGAATTTCCATCAAAATTCCAAAAACAACCTTCGCCAAACGCCTATCTCCAAGCACAAAAAGCTGTGGACGGAAAAAACCGATAATTTCTGGGCGAAAAAACGCACTTTATAAACAGAAATCGGCTGGAAGAAGGGGAACGTATTTTTGGAACTGAAAACGCTTTTCGATGCGGAATTTTACGGGATTCTGAAAACAACCTTTGCTCCACAGGTGAAGGTTGGTGGAGTACCTGGCTCCACCCAACGAAGCTATGGTTGTGCTCTGGGTCTCTGCCGGCCCTCGTATATAATATCGTGTCTGCTGCAGGCGCGAAGCGAGAAGCGGATTGAAAGAGGCATTGGACGTGAATTTCAAGTGAATGAATTAGATTAATCTGATGAATTCCTTCAGTTTCGCCTTTCTGAAATGCTGAAAAACGGATGAACAATTTGAATAAGCCCTTTCATAAATTTCCGAAGGAATAATTTTTTTGGACTCCGGCCTTTCTCAAAGTTGTGGAATGAATGAGATCAATGCAGATACGACTTTTTCTAGAACTTCCCAAGTGGGAAATATATTTCGAACTTGCCAACCTGTAATCTTTCAACTGTGGAATAGAAAAATTTGAGAACACATCTGCTCCTATTCATTTCAAAGGAATCTTGAAGTAGTTCAATTCCAACACTCGAAATATTAATTTTTGAGTAGTTCTTGATTCATACGGAAAATAATAAATCAGCAGCTGCTTTGGCATCTGACTATTTGAAAAGTCATAAAAGGTTTTTTCGTTCAAACATTAGAAAACTCCCCAAACTTTGACTTCCCGAAAAGAGGCGAATATCAGAAAAAGCGACAAATTTCATTTCTTCGAATGTGAATCGAATACGCGAATGATCCAGAGAAAGAGAGAGATTAGAATTGAATTGATTCCTAAAAGAATTTTAAAACTAGAAAAACAAAAGTACTTGCGACTTACTCAGTTATTTGAGTTACATGCAACATCTCGGACGGGATACCGCGTGCAGTGCTCTCCGATACTTTGCATCTAACTCAAACGTCGCTAGATATGTCGCGTAAGTAATCCTGAAGGCACAGTCCAACCTCAGAATCGTTTACACTGGTTCCCTCACTATCTTGAGAACGGTCCTACCGCTGATTCCAATGATGTCTCTGGCAACGCACAAGACTCCCTAGAAACGGAGTTATGGCCCCTTAAAAACTGAGCTGCGAAAGCATGGTGGACGAGTTTTCCGAGGTTTGTAACTTCCGTCATTTGCAACCAATGAATGCGAGTCAGCTTGAGTAAAGAGAGAGGTCGAGACTGAAGGGAAGAAAGGGGCTACTGACCAAAAATCGATCGCTCATCTTGCCACTCATTGAACTCCGAAAGATCGTAAAAGGGGCGTGCCAAAGTGGCTTCCCTATGTGGGCGCCTCCCAGAGTGGCTTCCTCCTATATCTCGCTTATTCCGGAGGAACTGAGAGCTCGCACTCTTGGCAGGTGCTATATACGTTAGGGTCTACTTCATATGGAAATCTCAGATTTCCCGAACACTTTGAAAATCAATCAACTTCTCTAATCAAAATATCACGCAAAGTGTTAATGAGTACTGTAAGTATTCCTCTCAAAACTATCGCTTTGCGTTGACCCATGACCTCGCCAGACTCGAGCTGGAGAGAGAGGGAAGCACAAAGGGAGAGCTTGCGAAAAGACACAAGCGCGCCACACACTCAACAGTCAGGCGGCGGCTGATATTGTAAGAGTCTATCCTGGTAGGGCGGGGACGAGACGCTCGGCAACCGCGCCGACCACCATCTGGGGCCGCCAGTGGCTGTTCAAGGTCTCCAACTGCTGGAATTTGGGCCGAGTACCGCAAACCTGGGTAACTGAACGGGAGAGGCTGCCGACATATGAGCCCGGCCTCAGGAGTGCGTGTGTGTGCTTTCTTTTCTTTTTTGTTCTGTCATTGAGGTTGAATGTGCCAGTCTCACGCTTTGCACAGCGTTTTTTAATGGGGCAGCGTAAGCTGTAGCTTGAAACACAATAAGAGCACGTGCTACCCTAGCTAGCAGCCGCGTTCCCATATGTGCTCGAAGCCGCCTTGCATCCTGAACGCATACTCGGCACGCATTAAATGCGGCGATTTTCCTGAGTAACTCATTTTAGCTTACCAAGTGGTTTGAAGAAAATCCTTTTTCTCTCTGAAAAATTCACGAGCCCGCCTCCCTAATTTTCATTTTTAATTATGTTCCACAATATTTACGACCACCTATTGCGCCGACTCGCAAGTCTGCTGCAACCCTGGCTCAAATAATAAATGGTTTTGAGCTTCATTTTGGGTGCTTGCGGACGGCAGCGTGAGCGTTCTCTAGTGCTATTAGAAGCGTTCCGAAATGACCCCGTTGACCTTGCTATCTCCACCAAATTTGCGAGCGTGTGTGTGCTGAGCTTAGAGACCTACACTATTTTTTTTTCAACACTTAGCTCTCCTATCAAAGCTTCTTCAAAGAAGTTCTAGAGAGGAGAGGTCTGAATTTCTCCGCACCCTCCTATCGATCTATAACGAAAAAACCTGCACATACGGGTTTCTGTGTCTCAAATCGTCTCGGTTTCTTAGGTGAACGGCCTCATATATGGAATATGTTAGTAGGATGTTCTGGAATGCCGAGTGCACCTTTAATGTTTGTTCTATATACAGCGCTATTTTTAATTGTTAGTGGTTCAAAAATTTTGCGGAATTTTCATCTAGGAAAGCGTAATTTTGAAGTTCTTGGATAGGACTGTGTGAAAGCTGTTAGTTCCATTTTTGTGGAAGCTGTAAAAGTGTGCGTTGAACATCTTTTATGTGTTTATTTGAGCATTTCTCATGAGTACTACTCCGCGTCGATGTCCAGATTCATCTTGTTCACGACGATATGACCTAATTGACCAGTGCCATTAACTTCTGTAATTTTTCGTTGCAGTTGATTCCAGTGTTTGCTATTATATAAGGAAAATGGAGTTATTTCACTAGAACCGGTTTTTGTATTGATGAAGCAATATATAAAGTTGAATATGAAGTGTTCTGGTCCGTCTTCGCACCTTGCTTGCGATTTAAGCAAGATGGTTCAGCGGTCATAGAAGATCAGCGGTCGAGTGCAATGTAGAAGCATGGGTAGAAAGTGGTACCCCGTGACCGACAACAGCATTGGCAGTGGTCGCATTTGCACTGATTTTACTCCCCAGTACCCCATAATAATAGTGAACCCTCCCATTCCCAAGTACTATTCCAAAATCAACCCACGCCCTCACAACAGGCACCTTAGGAGGGTACGACTCCGCCCATTTTGGGGGATGGATAGCAGCTGTCGGTGCTATCCAAGGATGTTTGGGAGCCTATTCACCCCCCGAGTTTATGAGAGAACATACATATTACTCTCATAAACTCGGGGGGTGAATAACAGGTGGGCGTGGCCTGTTTTGACACTTTTTCAGTCGGGGGACCACTTTCCACCTCAGGGAGTAAACGCCGAGCGCGGCAGAAACGCATGATTTTTGTGAGGGTATTGGGTAGTAAAATTTGCTCTCCTAGGAATACTTGGGGAGTGACTTTGGTCACGTGCCACATCACCTGTGATAACGTGTTCTTTCTACTCCCCAACGTGGACGTTTAACTTTACTCCCCAAAGTTTCCTCTAAAGTTGTAGTAGGATGACGCGTCATCATCATTTTTCAAATCATTTTCATCGATCGCTCAACCTTCGCCATGGGTTTAATCTGTTCTTTTTCCTCTGCCACCTTTCTTCTTTTCATGCTGATTACTCTGACTTTTATTCCTAACTTGCACTCATTCATGGCTCCCCATTCCAGAAAAAAGTTCTGTATTATCATCATTTCAGAAGTTGTTGTTCTTAGATACTCAGATGCATTTTATTCGGTCCTTTTATTCGACAAAAACAGCCACCCTAACCCCCTTGTAACAGATAGTGGTTTCTGAAACAGAGAATGACACATTGTTCGTAGGCTTTCATCAGAATCGCGCCTGTAGCACCATCTTTCAAAAAATTCCTTCAAATCACTATTTTTCATTCGAAAACTTTTTTGATTAAAAAATACACAAAATCCTGGTGAGAAGAGCCACATAAGTTCACAGTGATTCCCTAGAAACCGTTAAAAAATAGACAAAGCTTTTGGGTGGAATTCTTTAGTGTTCCGTACAGTGTGCAAAGAATTACTGAGCTCTATGTGCAGTGTACAACGATCTGGAATTCACATTCCGATTTTTTTGGTTTAAATACATAGAAATCTCGGTGAGTAGCCTTTAATAGCGTTACTGACCCGAATAGGCCTGATTCTCGAGAAATTTATTGAAAATGCACTAGTAAATGCTCGAAAACACTTCCCAGCGCAAGTCACCTTACCATATAATCTATGTACGAACGTGTAGTGTGAATAAAACTCCCCCTTCTTTTCTTTGTCGTTTATTGTAACTCTTCCTCGTTACCTGCAAATCTCCTTTCAATACCCGCTTTGTTAAATTTCTGTTATATATTTTAGGATTTAAAATTTACAAATGCATCATGGCTTTGGATAGGCATCCAGAGCTCGTTGGTTGATATTATAGGTATAGCTTTTCAGTAAAGGACAGACCCATGAAATATTGATTTCTCAGTCTTTTTCTTTAAAACCCAAGCTGAGCTCTCTGTGGCACATCTCTAACGAAAAAGATGGTGGACGTCCAAATACTGGCGAAACTTACACTGTACATAGGGAGGCACTTCTGCCTGGAAATCGAGGAGGTTTGGAACACAATCTTTTTCTTGTGGTTTTTCCAGATTGGATCGGGATGCAGGGTGCAAAAGATTCAGGACTCTCTTTTCAATAAATTTTGAGAGAAGCCAAGACTGAAAAATTTATGAGCCCTTAAAAATTAGTAGTTTTTTAACGATTTCTTTCCCGTAGAGATCATTAACGTGAACGGGTTTTCCTTTTATCGAAAATGCCATTAAAGGCCATGAGCTATAAGGAAACGATTAGGGTTATTGGATTTGTAAAACGTTACGTCCCCGTAAAATTATATGATCTTTAACTTTTTGGAGAATAATTTCCATAGATTTTGACCATGCTCGACGATGCGCCGAATCAGTTTTGGTCCGATAAAAAGCCAACAAATTTAAAAAATTGGACCCTATCACCCTCACTTTTTGACGACTAAAAGTTATGCAATAGAAAGAAACGTTGTGCAGAGCAACAGATCACTCATTTTTCTAATCACTCATGAAATGAAATGAAATGTTGGACATGATATGGTTCACAAAAGCCAAAGCCCATTTTTCTTTTCCAATGCCGTTCTATCACCTACACCGGAATCTAAACTGGATGACCATTCCGGAACAGGTGACAAATGAAAGGAAGCGACAATGGAAAACTTTTTTGTGCATAACTAAATCATAAGAGTAACCTCTCTGCACCACGTAAGTTTTTGCTAGCGGGCTTTAACTAAAAAAAAGCATTCAGTATTAAAAAATCAGAGTGGGATTAGGTCAAACTACTTGAAATTCTCATTTTTCTCATGCTAAAAGACCACTGCGCATCTTTGAGCATGGCCATAACCCTGCAAGATTAATATTTTGAAAACACACCACTCCAAAATATGAAAGGGCTCGATTTTTACAAGCCTTGTACTTGCCAATAAATTTTCACCTATAACGGTAGAAACATTCCTTTCATTTAAAGGCAACGCACACGCTCAAAAACGATATCAATCCTCTTTATGGCAATAGATTCAATGCCTTGAATCTCATTGTATAGGAAGAAACGCTTGGGAAAGTATATGAAAAAAACGTCTGGAAATGATGACGATAAAGATTTTTCTGTTCTGGTTATCAAGTGGATCGAGTTGCACAACCCCAGCCATGCTTAGCGTGAGTCAGCATTTGACAAAGTGGTTGAGATAACGGTGCTAATAGACTTCTAGGGCCTTTACTGAGAAGCGTGCGACGCTGGATGCGGGCCGAAAACAAGAGCTAAGAGGACCGAATTCGAGCATCTATTCCAAGGGGGGGCTGGTATTCAGGGACTGAACCGGTTATTGGAAAGTGGGCGGGAAACGGATGATTTAGGTGACTCAGTATGAAGCTCAAGATCATGTTTAGTGAGCATTTGCGCCAAGATTTCGGCTAAGCTGCGACCCCACCTGTTGACTTAATTCTTGAAAAAAAGTGAAATATTTCTTTGATCGTCTTGTGGCCAAAAATAGACATTAAATTTGTATTCAGCCCACCGAATAACTCAGGGCGACTATTACTACTCAGAAAAGCCCTGCATTCAATGCGTGTCGAATATGCATCCCAACTCCAGTAACCGCACTACCCACACAACGCTCCAATCGCAGGGGCGCGTGCTTCAAACAACAGCACGTACTGTAAAATTTTATCGCAGTAGCCCATGCTGTAAGGCGGTCCAGCGCTATCGCAGCAGTGCACTTGTCACGCGACGCGGCCGGCAATACACCGACATGTGACGCGGCCCGTTCGCCGAGTACGATTCTATAGCATCTCCGTCCCCGATCGGTACAATGGGACGGGTTAGGAGTGAGACTATGGGGGTACGAGATAAAAGCGCTATTCATACCAGTCAACGCCAGCGCGACACGCGCGGGCATGCCGTTGGAGAATGAACGGCTTGACGCCCTCGCCCGCGCGTGACGCCCACTCTGCCATTACGGCGACTTCCTTAACAACTTTTTCCTCATTTTCATTGTTAATCATTCTCCTCCAATTTTATTCCGTTCCCTTCTGATTCCATGATGATATTAAAACGCTTGAACAAATTCCTGCTTGCTCGACAACGTTAAGGCCCCTTCTAATCCGCTTCCGCCACGGCGCGTTGCCGCTGAGGTATTCATAGTCATCGCATGCTGCACGACGACACGTATAAAGTATTCACACTCCAACGCCTCGCCCGGGCGTGACGCGTGCGCCGCGCTGGCGGAAGAAGTATGAATAGCGCCCAAGAGTGGTTATGCCCATTGGTTCGTTGGGGCGGAGACAGCGGTCCGACAGGTGAAGGTTACTGAGAATACCTGAGTGGGAAATGGTGAAGGTTCCTTATAGACTTGCACGGAAAGTTTTCCAGACGATTTTGGAAAAGTACCTGTTCTTCGCTAATATAGCAAGATTTTGATCTTTACGATGAATCTTTGAGCGGAGCTGTTTCAAAAACGCTTCATAAATTTTGCGGGATTAAATAATGTTTTCAATTTGAGAAAAATACTTTTCCAATCTCTCAGCCAGTTTCAATTTATGGAAAAACGTTTCTCTCATCAAAAGCAATTAGTTTTTCGTCTATTACTTTTTCATCCTAGAAGATAGCCTTTTGGTAAAGGTCGTTCTCGGAATCCCCATGAAATTTTGCGTCGAATATTTCGGTTACAAACAATACGTTTCCGCTCTTCCAGCCGATTTCTGTTTACAAAGTAGCGTTTTTCGCCTGAAATTATCGGTTTCCGTCCACAACTTTTTTTGTGCTTGGAGATAGGCCTTTGGTGAAGGTAGTTTTTCGGAATCTCGATGGAATTTCTGCGTCGATTGCTCCCTCTATCTTCAGAGGTTAAGAAGTTGTAGGCGAAAAACCGCGTTTCGTGATAATGAAATAGGCTGAAGGATCGAGAAAATATTTTTCCATACTGGAAAACACTAGTCGACGCAATATTCCATCGAGATTCCGAAAACAACTCTTCACCAAACGCCTCCAAGCACAAAAAAGTTGTGGACGGAAAACCGATAATTCTCAGGCGAAAAAACGCACCATATAAACAGAAATCGGCTGGAAGAAGGGGAACGTATTTTTTGAAACTGAAAAGCTTTTCGATGCAGGAATTTTACGGGGATTCCGAAAACAACCTTTGCCCACAGGTGAAGGTTGGTGGAGTACCTGGCTCCACCCAACGGAAGCTATGGTTGTGCCGAGTGCTCTGCCGCCCTCGTATATATCGTATCTGCAGGCGCGAAGGAGAAGCGGATTGAAAGAGGCATTGGACGTGAATTTCAGAGTGAATGAATTAGATTAATCGACAGAATTCTTCAGTTTCGCCTTTCTGGAATGCTGAGAATGGATGAACGATTTGGAATAAGCCCTTTCATAAATTTCCCCAATGAATAATTTTTTGGACTCGGCCTTTCTAAAAGTTGTGGAAATGAGTGAATCGAAAATGCAGATACGACTTTTTCTAGAACTTCCCGATGGGAGCAATTTATTTCGAACTTGCCAACCTGTAACCTTTTCAATGAATGAGAAAAGAATTTGAGAACATGTCCTCTATTCATTTCAAAGGAATCTTCGTAAGTTAATGCCAATATTCGAAATATTAATTTTTTTGAGTAGTTCTTGATTCATAAAATAGAAATTAATCAGCAGCTGCTTTGGCATCTGACTATTTGAGAAAGTCATCATAAGGAATTCGTTCAAACATTAGGAAACTCCCAAACTTCGACTTCACGAAAAGACCGAATATCCAGAAAAGAGCGACAATTTAATTCTTCGAATGAATCTAATACGCGAATGACCCAGAGAAAAGAGATTAGAATTGAATTGATTCCTGAAACGAATTTTTGAAACTAGAAAAACAAAGAGTACTTGCGACTTATCGCAGGTTATTTGGAGATTACATGCAACATCTCGACGGGATACTCGCGTGCAGTGCTCTCCGATACTTTGCATCTAACTCTAACGTAGCTAGATAAGTCGCAAGTGAACTTAAAGGCACAGTCCAACCTCAGAATCGTTTTCCTATGATTTTCTCACTATCTTCAAAACAGTCCCACGCTGATTCCAATGATGTCTCTGGCAACGTACAAGAGCCCTTTGGAACGGAGTTATGGCTCCCTTAAAACCGGAGCTGCGAAAGCATGGTGGACGAGTTTTCCGAGGCTTGTAACTTCCGTCATTTGCAACCAATGAATGCGAGTCAGCCTGAGTAAAGAGAGAGAGGTCGAGAATGAAGGGAAGAAAAGGAGCTACTGACCGAAAATCGTCGCTCGTCTTGCCACCATTGAACTCTGAAAGATCGTAAAAGGGGCGTGCCAAAGTGGCTTCCTATGTGGGCGCCCCAGAGTGGCTTTCCTCCTATATCTCGCTTATTCCTGAGGAACTGAGCAGCTCGCACTTGGCAGGTGCTATATACGTTGGGTCTACTTCATATGGAAATCTCAGATTTCGAACACTTGAAAAATCAATAAACTCTCTCTTTAACCTTCAAAATATCACGCACAAAGTGTTAATGAGTTTTATAAGTATTCCTCTCTCAGAACTATCGCTTTGCGTTGACCCATGACCTCGCCAGACTCGAGGCTGGAGGAGAGGGAGAGGGGAAGCACAAAGGGGAGAGCGCTTGCGAGAGACAGAAGCGCGCCACACACTCAACAGTCAGGTGGCGGCTGATGTTGTAAGAGTCCATCCTGGTAGGGCGGGGGACGAGACGCGCCCGACAACCGCGCCGACCACCATCTGAGGGCCGCCAGTGGCTGTTCAAAGGTCTCCAACTGCTGGGTGGGCCGAGTACCGCAAACCTGGGTAACTGAACGGGAGAGGCTGCCGACATATGAGCCCGGCCTCAAAGAGTGCGTGGTGTGCTTTCTTTTTTGTTCTGTCATTAGAAGTTGAATGGTAGTAACATTCACGCTTTGAGCTTAGATTTTTTTAAGGGGGCACGTGCTGTAACTTGAAATACAATGGGAGCACGTGCTACCCTAGCTAGCAAAGCGCACGTTCCCCATATGTGCTCGATGCCGCCTTGTCTTTGAAGTGAACGCAGTACTCGGCACGCACATTAAATGCGGCGATTGTCTGAAGTAACTCATCTCTAGCTTACCAAAGAGGTTTGAAGAAAAATCCTTTTTTTCTCTGAAAAATTCACGAGCCCCCCTCCTAATTTTCATTTTTAAGTATGTTCCAGGAAATTTTTGCAATGACCACCTATTGCGC
Organism: Aplectana chamaeleonis; assembly: GCA_029168955.1. Lineage (NCBI taxonomy): Eukaryota > Metazoa > Nematoda > Chromadorea > Rhabditida > Cosmocercidae > Aplectana > Aplectana chamaeleonis. The sequence continues at coordinate 246,243 of JAPDOI010000828.1, read as the reverse complement.
CGAGACGCATAAGTCTGCGCAACCCTGAGCACTCCTAATACAATGGTTTTGACTTCGTTTGGGTGCTTGCGACGGCGTGAGCGTTCTAGTTATTAGAAGCGTTCTGAAGGTATGACCCGTTGACCTTGCTTATCTCCACCAAATTTGGTAGAGCGTGTGTGCTGAGCTTAGAGACCTACACTAATTCTTTTTTCAACACTCCAAGTCTCCTACCAAAGCTTCTTCAAAAGTTCTAGAGAGGAGGGTCTGAATTTTTCGCACCCTCTATCGATCTATAATAACGAAAAGAAAACCTGCAATACGGGTTTTGTGTCTCAAACCGTCTCCGGTTCTTAGGTGAACGGCCTCATATGTATGTATGTAGATATGTGGTAGGATGTCTCTGAATGCCGGTGGACCTTTAATGCGTTTGTTCTATATACAGCGCATTTTTTTTTAATTGTTAGTGGTTCAAAAATTTTGCACGAAATTTTCATCTAGGAAAAGCGTAATTTTGAAGTTCTTGGATAGGACTGTGAAAGCTGTTAGTTTCATTTTGTGGAAGCTGTGTGCGTTGAACACTTTTCTTTTTCTGTGTTTATTTGAGAGTTTCTCATGAGTGCTACTCCACGTCGATGTCCAGATTCATTTTTGTTTCACGACGTTATGACCTTTGACCAGTGCCATGAACTTTTGTAATTTTTCGTTGCAGTTGATTCCTAGTGTTTGCTATTATATATGAATGGGGTTATTTCACTAAAACCGGTTTTTGTATTGATGAAGCAATATATAAAGTTGAATATGAAGTGTTCTTTTCCGTCTTCAGCGCCTTTGCTTGCGATTTAAGCAAGGTGGTTTAGCAGTCATAGAAGAATCCAGCGGTCAAGGGGTACTGCATAGAAGCATGGGTAGTGAAAAGTGGTACCCCGTGACCGACAACAGCATTGCAGTGGTCGCATTTTGCAATCTGATTTTTACTACCCAGTACCCCCACAATAGGAACCACTCCCATTCCCCCAAGTACTATTCAAAATCAACCCACGCCCTCACAACAGGCACCTTAGGAGGATACGATTCCGCCCATTTTGGGGGATGGATAGCAGCTGTCGGTGCTATCCAAAGATGTTTGGGAGCCTATTCACCCCCCGTGTTTATGAGAGAATACATTCCATCCGATGGCCAAAATCGCGTCGGATCGAATTTTCGGATATTTCCAATTTTGCAAAACCGACTCATCGGATAAAACGAATACCGGACCCAAAGAGAATTTCCGAGATAACGGATACTATCCGAAACGAGAATTTTCGACCGGATCGGTTATCCGGATATCCAATCCGGATAAAACCGGATCCACCGGATGATTCGGATGAAAAAAAAGGATAAAGAAAAATTTTCCAGTAAGTACCGAGGATCCAACTCCGTTGTGTTCGAAGCAAATACCACTCAAAAACCAAATGTAATCTTCATATATTATTCACGTAGAAACAAACAAATCACGAGGTTTGGGGAAAATTTGAAGCAATATTTGACATGAGCAGTTGGTCCGGTGCTGAAGACATACCTTCAGATCGAAAAAATTACAACAAATGATCGTGGTGACCTTGAAAACAAGAGACAGGTTCAGGGAGATCTGAGCGAGTGATGTTGTTGCTTTAATCGTACAGCGCATTTGAAGACATTTCGCGTTCAGTATAACTATTTCGGTGTGCGTCGTCTTCCGACACATTTTCCTCTCCGAAAGTAGATTCATCACCTTCATCCGAGTCAACTTCATCATAATCAGGATTCGACCCTCACTGCGCCCATACTTCTCAACGACTACATGTTGGTACAGAGAGATTTTTCAGGTCTGACGTTTGGAAAGTAATATAGTACGCAGCGGAGATTCTTGGCAATTAGATATTTGGAGCCGGCCCAACAGCCGATACCATACAGAAATCTCTCGTGGTAACGATGATTGATGTCTAAATGAGGAGCAAGCAAAATGCTCTGGCCGCACACAGCAAGCAAACATAGAAAAGTACGAGCACAAGCTCCAAAAATTATTTTGGCTGTTTTTTTTTTTCATTGTTCGCGTCCGGAAAAAAACGGAGAAGATAACTCCATGATAGGGTGACAAAGGGGTTGCCCTTAGGAAAACTGGGTTCCGCCGAGGCAGCGGTGACGTCATTACTCGGTGTTTCACCCTCCGTTAACTTCACAACACCCGGGGTTTCCCTCCTCTATTGAAATATGAATAGTATTTAAGTGACCTTTGAGGTTTGATATTCTATACAGTTGTTTTTTTTTAAGTGGGTTTTTTGACAGATATGAGACCACCTAAGATCGCGGCGGAGTACGAATGCGCATAGAATCTTGCGAAGGGATGACACGTTCCGGTTCTCCGCCACTGAGATGAAAAGACTGAGATTTTGACAAATTTAAGTACTGGTGTAAAACATCCTTCCTGGATCCCTCTCTACGTTTCCATGAGATCGTACGTTTACGTGCTGCTGCAGCCAATTTACGCAACAACATTCAGCGTGCCCTTGCACAGTCACCGCGTGGGGGCAGCACAAAAAGGAAGTTCTGGGTACAACGTATAAAGCCATGGTACTGCCTGCTTTATAATATGGTGCCCCCATTTGGACTAGACATGCTCTAAAAACCTCTTGGTACAGACTGTGGGGAGCGCAGTATTCTGGTAGTAGTTAGGCTCGTTACAGGATGTCCCAGATCGACGCTCTTATCCACCACCTCAACCAGGAAACTGGCCTGCTCCCTGTCAAGCAGCACTGCTTGTTGCAGTGTCAGCAGTTCCTCATTGGCATCCGTCAAGAACCCAATCCATCCCAACCGTTCCTTTCCTATCATCCGGCCCCAACCTCGTAACACACACGCACACCGCTCTACTCAGAAAAATCAAAACAAGTTGCACTTGTAATATAAATGCAACTTACTTGAATGTCTCAAGTAACTTACATTTATCATTAAATGTAACATACATTTATATTACATGTAATTTACATTTATATTACATGTAAAAGTTATACTTATGTTACATTTACTACATTTGAATTTTCCTCCCTATGGGTGGCCATCACTTGACGCAGAGAGGGCGCGTCCCAGGCCACACACTACGCCAAAAAATGCTGTGCAGGGGCCTTCCCTGCTGGTAGCTGGGGTCAAGTACCTGCCTCAAACTTGGGTAAATGAAATAACAGCAACGCCAGTCGTATGGCTGGACCCCGCGAGTGCGTCCGTTACATCAGCCTTAGCAGGGAATAACTTCTTGTCCGAATTAAGTTACTTGCGACTTATCTCAAGTCATTTAAAGGCATCGTTCGTGCTGGAAATCAATTTTCATTTTTCAAGCTCAATTTCATGACTGAGACCCGGTAGATCACACTGAGTAAGATTTTGGCGCGTCGAAAACGTTGGGCAATGAGGGTTGGAAGGCGTCAAAGATGTAAGATCCGCCACTCAATTCTCACCATGATCATCTAGCACTTTTTCCTAGAATGTTGGTGCATTACCGTAAGACCAAACGCATGAAAAATAGTTACGGCACGAACTTCACATGCAGAAAAACTCCGAAAATGACAGTGACGAGGCTTCCAGGAAGCAGGAAAACCTCAGAGAAAGGATTTTGGCGCGAAATTTCAAATTCATGTATTTACAATGTGTTCTGATTGACTTTTCTTTACAAATGAAGATTTTTTCATGGGCCCCTTCGACATTTTCGTTGACTAGAGAGGCCAACCTGTACAAAAACATGAAAAAATAAGGTTTTTCTGCGCGTACGATGCTCTCCTTTAGAGATTTACGTGTAACATATCGGAGGCGCAGCGCACGCAGTATCCCGCCGATATGTTACATGTAAGCTTAAAATGAACTGGAGATAAGTCGCAAGAAGTAACTTACATGGGCTCAGATATGTTATGCAAGTAACTTGTTTTCGGCCTTTTAGGTTTACAAGTAACTTGTTTTTATTTTTTCTAGTATGCACGCCCCTTTCTACTGTTGACCATCAACGTTGGAGCTACCTCCGAGCCACAGGGTCATGCGGGGTTGTGGAATTCCACAACGGGGGGTCGCAAAATTTTTGCCTCGAAAATGATGAGTGTGGGGGTCACGAAAAAATTGAACGACAATTGAAAATTTCCGGAAGTGGTCGGAAATCATAAGACACGAACGCGCTTGTCTGCGTTGCTGTTGATGTCTGATGTGCCTGACGAACACTTCAGTGAACGATCGACCACGTTTGCATGTGATGTGACCAAAACTTGATGCTGACCTTTGCCATCATTAAGAGCAGCATTAATAACTTCTTGGTTAAGATCGAGAAGATTCAATAAACGTATTGAATGTTGTTTTTGGTCGTAGTGCTTCTGTTTTCAAATGTAAGGAATAAAAAGCATTATTAAGTACAAATTTTGTGTGATTTGAGGGAAGTATAAAGTATTGCCTGAATGACTGTTATGTAAATCATTGATTTTGATCGTCGCATAGAATGACGACGATTGAAGATTCTGGCTTTTTGCAGGTAAGCAGGATAGGATGCGCCTCTCCTCTATAGATTTGAGCCTGTGATTCTGTCTCTCGCCATGAGGCCATCATCTCTCTAAGTGGAGAGATCCCCAGAGCCTTTTACAAACATCTGGAATAATCCGAGGGTGATAGGTACACGATATAGGGAAGCGGTAGCAGAATAGGAAACCCGTCTTTTTATCCGCCTTCTTTTGCACGCTTCAGTGGACTCTATGCTCTAAAGGCAGCTTACTCCTTGCCTGAAGAAACACCTAAATAGAACTGAGTGCCACACAGCGTCAGCTTATTTTGGTATAATCTGGCTAAAATGGGTCATTTTGAGGATGACATAGGCCACTGCACTAGCTCCTGCAAATCCCAAATTGTTTTAGTCTCTTCCAGTGAAAAAGGAGACTCTTCCACTTCTGCTCGATTTTTGATAAAAAGCGAGAATCTGAACAGCACGACTTCCAACCAATTCTTGATCGCCTATGGTCACCTTTTGGTGTGCCAACATACTGGCAGTGTTCTTTTTTCAACTGTTCTCAAAAAACACATGAACCTTTCCGCGAACACCTCAGCACCTGCCTCATCTTTGAGATGTAACAAAACATAGAGGATTTACGAAGCTGATTCTAATCCCGATAAAGCCGAGGAGTTGATCCAGGGTCCAGTATTAGAGAATTGCGAGCGAAAGTTCCCTATGTAGTTCAGGAATTATAGCGTGTTCACCTCGTTTATAAACGGGTAACATGAATGCAGCTCGTTGGTACGAAAAAGTCACCAGAGGTGAGTAGAAGCATCAATACCAGCATGCTGAAATCTACATTAAAAATAGGGCACTGCTTGAAAGGAAACGTGAATCTACCCTGTTTGTATCAGAGTCTGGTAAAACAGAAGTTGATAGAGCTTGCCAGAGAGAAGAACTATGACGTGGACAAAACAGGAGCAGAACTGGAGCTAAAAATCAAAAATGGAGTCAGAAAGAGGTTCTGAAATCAAAATTGGAGTTCAAAATCAAGCAAATGACAAATGAATATTATAGATACTGCGTCTGCAATTAGAGCAATTTGCAGACCATTTAGATACAATGTGCCAACAACAAAATGAAGTCTTAGCATATAAATAAATAATACAAATAAATAAGTAAAAATAAAATTGGAGTAAATGACCTATTAGTAACATCTTAACTACATTTAGGGTCTAAGATAACCTCTCACCTCAGTTACGTTTCCAGGTTTGAGAGACTTATCGCGATTTTTCGTAGATAAAAATTTTTCCACAACGTCAAACTATGTTTTTAGTTTTCGATTTTTCAAATTTTTGAAAAACAAATTGAAATCCTCATTAAAATTCCCTGCACACATTGGATATAAAACACACCCATGACAGTTGAATGAATTAAAAAAACTAGAGTTAGTCAAACCCGTTTCTAACGTTGTGTTAACCGTTGTGGAAATCGGTGGATTTCACTGAATTTTCCACAACGCATCGATCCATTTTAAAGGCAGAGAATTCGAAAAACTTGGAAACAGTGTACTAGTATAACTTTAGCTTGTCTATCAACTTTTCCACAACGTTACTGCTTGAACGCCTATGGTTAAAGGATTTACCCAGGGTTAACGCTTTGTGCTGTCGTCGCGCTCCAATCCAACAAGCGCTTCATGTACGCTGAAGGAAGACTTTGGTAGCCTCATTTTCGGGAACCAGGTCTGTCTTGTGATACACTGTAGCCTCATTTCTCCTCTGTGTTATACATTTAGCCTTGTTTGTGTGCTCTTATATATCACTGCTCAATATCAATTACAATTGCTTCTGCCTGGTTGCTCCTGGTCAGGAAACCCGTGGACGGAAGAGTTCGGCTCTCCACAAAGACCGTTCTGGCGGTAGAGAGTGAATGATAATGAGGAGTTCAACACAAACAAAGTTTTGAAAACCAACTAGAGAAAAAAAGTCACCCGAAACGTCTTTGGGGGGTCTGCAAAATTTTTGGATTTTTGGAGAAAATTTTGATAGCCCGAAAGAGGGTCGCTCCGATTTCAGAAAATTACACAACGCCCCGCTTGACCCTGCTCCGAGCTCTCGTGCAGAGGACTGCAGATGGCTGAGCATACATGTTTCGTGACAGAATACTTGTCTGCTGCTTAGCCCAATCCCATATATGGCGGTGTGCCTCTTCGAGTCGATGATGATGAAGCTGACTTGGCCAGGCGTACTCCGAACCATCGAGCAGGTCTACGATGTGTCATCTCTACACTCCGTCAAGGCCTACGCACACAGGATTGATCATCCAGTCCTCCATAAATGTTCTGATTGTCAACGTGTTGGACATGATTCATTGCATTTATTTTCATGCCCGGTCAGACCTACAACCCTGTCTGCTAAAGATTTATGGTACAAGCCGTAAGTAACGAGGTTGCCCAACTTTCTGCGCCTCTGATGCGATGCTCCTCTCATGGCTGAGAAGAAGAATGATAGATCGAAAAAGAACCTTCTGGATTTCAGAAATCTCTGAATGTTGGCGCCGACAATGCGCGTCAATGTACACGTGCGCGCGTATATATATATATATATGAGTATATTATATATATATATATATATATATATATATATATATATATATATATATATATATATATATATATATATATATATATATATATATATATATATATATATATATATATATATATATATAAATAAATAAATATATATATATATATAAATAAATAAATATATATATATAAATAAATAAATAAATATATATATATATATATATATATATATATGTCAGTGATCTATAGAGCTCCATTGTTGTAATTGTATTGTTTATAGCTTAGTAGTAATTGTATGGACATTGTAAGAGTATTGTGATTTAGCCTATATTGTTGTCTTTGGCTTGTTTGCTGTTGTCCTTTGCCCAAGTGTCGGAAAAGCCACCGACCAGAAGAGGCGATTCAATGAGGCGGGGCTGCCCCCGCTGGCTAGTGGGCGGGGAAGCCCCCTCACGCGCCAGTGGGCGGGGGAAGCCCTCACGCGCCGAAGTGAGCGGGGCGAGGCCCGCGAGACCCTGCCACAGCGTACATAAAGCGCCATTTCCGGAGCGAGGTGGTCTTCTGGCGTGTGCCGGCAGCTTGTGCTGATGTCTGGTTGATCTGGTGGTTGGCGGCTTTGGATGTCTGGCCAGTCAGGTGGCTGGTGGCTGGTGTCTGGCGAACTGGTGTCTAGCGGTCTGGTGTCTGGCGAACTGGTGTCTAGCGGTCTGGTGTCTGGCGAGCTGGTGTCTGGTGTCTGGCGGTCTGGTGTCTCGTGGCTGGTGTATGGCAGTCTGGTGTGTCTGAGTCAATTGGTCTGATGCGTCGATACAGTGGCAGTGACGCAGAGGAATCTGAGGATCCACCCGCATGTCCATATTACTATTTACGCCAGTGGAAGGGTTGAACTCTACAGGTTCCGAGAAGAGAGTCCGGCAGGGCCCGTGTTCTTCTGTCGTAAGGGGACTAGGAAAGTCCGCATACACACCTGGCAGACGGGTTTCGTCGTGATTGAGACGGAAGGAGATCCACGCACACACCTAGCAGAGACGGGATCCGTCGAGAAGGACGGAAAGTCGCGCACCTAGGCATAGGGCTTGCAGATTCAGTCAGAAGTAGCACTGGGCGTGTGCTTCCATAGTTGTTATCCTGTGTTTGTTGTTATTTATTGTAATAAAGAGTATAAATCCTTACGGTGTCTGCAGAGTCAAAAGTTGTTGTGTTCGTACTGGGAAATTAAATAGCTTGGGGGGTGACTTGGAAGAGGTCAAGCTCAGCCGTGGTAATCATTCAACCCCAAGTACAGTATGGATGCGTTGATGAACCAAGGCGAGAGTATATTGGGCCTAAGCCCAAGCCCCAAAACCATCTGACATGGATGGGCCAAGCCGGTGACACCGATCTGACGTGGGGGCCAAGCCACCACAACATCTATTGATTGCGGACATCACGCAGCACTCTGGCACAACGCGAACATGATCAACAACGCGGTAGTGAAGTCGACGCGGAAACGCGGAGACAGTCGCGACTGGAAGGAGTTACTGGAAGAAACCATCACTCCGTATTCCCAGACAGGTCGATGATAAACTTCAAGAACAGATGAAGGGGGTATCTGAAAAGAAGCGCGGTACTGTAGTACGCGTTCTTTAGTGCAAACGACAGTCGATGCAGCAGTTGCTACGATCGATTCCACGCTGGAGCAGAGTGCACATCAACTGTTCTATACCCAGTCGTTACTTAGGGAAAAGGAGGAGCAGATTGCTTTGCTGCTATCACAATGGTGTGATTTCTTTGCAAGCACTGCTGTCATCATGTACTCCGCCCCAGTTAGCACCGCTAGTCAGAACCAATAGGAGTCGGCATGACGATAGAGAGCACAGAGCTGCCGCGAGCACATCCAGTAGACCCAAAGGACTTCCAGAGGCGGGTTGCACTGGACATCAAGGTGAAGAGGGGGCCCAGGAAGCCATGGCTGCGTTGCATGTCATGCACTCCTGTGACGACACTGTCTTGCTGGAGACTAACGTATTGGCTGCGTTAGGGATAGGCCTGGTCAGATTGATCCCAGCATCGACAATTAGATATACCGAGAGAGTTACAGCAGGCGGAGGGTAGCAGACCTAGCAGCGCCATCACGAAGGTAGTGAGAGGGCGCAAAGACGGAAGCTGCAATCCCGCCATCCTCTTGATGCTGTCTCGGAGAGTCTTCGTCGTCAGGAGAAGTGGCTGCGGTCAAGAGCGATGTCTTGTCGAGCAACGACAGTCTGGAGTTAGGAGTTCGCAGTGTGTGGGATGGTTCCCGGTTGTGTACCTGTCGTAAATAGAGATGTTGAGCCGAGGGTTATCCGTGATGGAGACGTACCCAGCGAACGGTCGGTGTACCGTGGAGTGCAACTCCAGGGATGGCTAACATACCCGAGGATATCGCAGCAGTTTGCATTGGGTGGACAGGGTGCAGACGGAGGAGAAAAAAGCGAGGTTGAACAAGGTCACAGAGGTTGACAAAGCAACCCGCTGAGCTCCCGGAACTTGGCACAAGCAACTACAGCGAGGTGTTCGCTGCTTGCAAGAACGCAGAACCTGATCTCCCATATGTGTCCTGTCGGTTTGCAGAAGGACAAGAGGAATTCACAGGAGTTCGAAGTTTGTGGCAAGGGTGATCGAGTTGATGCTAGAGTACCTGCGAAGCGGGAAAATCCTCTCACCCCGAGCAGGCGATGGATTCGTGTAGTTCACTCCATGTTGCGAAAGCATGTGCGAAAGAAGCTCTTGTAAGACTTTTCGCAAAGAAAATTGAGCCAGTTTGTGAACCGAACGGTGAGCTAGTGAAGACACCGGCTGTGATGGTTGAATCCTCGGTTATGAGGAAGTCACTGAGTCAGAAGACGCAGAGGACGACCACCTGATAAGACCTAGCAGTCAAGCGTTGTTGGATGCACACGCTGTTCTGGGGTCACTGACCATGAAGAGATGCGGCGGTGTGCCAAATCCCAACGATGGCTGGATGTGATTCGTGCTGAAGGACGATGCTATAGGTGGTGTACCTCGCGAAGACGATAGCAGCTGCACCGGTAGACAGTAATGAATGTGGTCGACGCCATGAGGAGATTTCACTAGACGGTCAAGGTGGTGCTTTGCGATGATCGAGACGAATGCAGTCGACGTGGTCGACGCTATGATCTCTCTGGACGAGCTGAACGTTACCTCCTTCATTAGGATGCGATGGTTCCGAAGTACGAAGCTGAACGCGGTAAAGATGCCCAGTTGTTCCAACGGACAGAAGCTGAACGCGGTAAGATGCGATGATTCCAATGGACGAGCTGAACGCGGTAGATGCGATGGTTCCAACGGGACGAGCTGAAAACGCATGGTAGATGCGATGGCTTCGATGAACGTGTGTGTCAATTGTGGTCTCCCGGATAGATGCGATGGTTTCACTGCATTCGTGTTGGACGTGATGGCGAGGTGCCGACGACATCTGGGGAGGAGAGTGGGGTTGAGTGGAACAACCCAATTTGTTGGAGGAGGGACGTGTCAGTGATCTATAGAGCTTCATTGTTTGTAATTGTATTGTTTATAGCTTAGTAGTGCAATTGTATGACATTGTAAAGTATTGTGATTTAGCCTATATTGTTGTCTTTGGCTTGTTTGCTGTTGTCCTTTGCCAGAAGTGTCGGAAAAGCCACCGACCAGAGGCGATTAAATGAGGCAGGAAGGGCTGCCCCCGCTGTAGTGTGGCGGGGAAGCCCTCACGCGCGCCAGTGGGCAGGGCAGGCCCCCACTGAGACCCCGCCACAGCGTACATAAGGCGCCATTTCGGAGCAGATTGGTCTTCTGGCGTGTGCCGGCATGTCTTGTGCTGATGTCTGGTTGATCCTGGTGGTTGGCGGCTCTGATGTCCTGGCGGTCTGGTGGCTGGTGTCTGGCGAACTGGTGTCTAGCGGTCTGGTGTCTGGCGAACTGGTGTCTAGCGGTCTGGTGTCTGGCGAGCTGGTGTCTGGCGGTCTGGTGTCTGGCTGGCTGGTGTCTCGTGGCTGGTGTATGGCAGTCTGGTGTCTGAGTCAATTGTGGTCTGATGCGTCGATAGTGGCAGTGATGCAGAAAGAACTGAGTGATCCACCCGCGATTCCATATTACTATTTACGCCAGTGTAAGGGTTAAACTCCCCAGGTTCGGGGAAGGAGGGGTTACAGCAGACGGGTTCTGTCGTGAGGGACTGAAAGTCCGCATGCACTTCTAGCAGACGGGTTCTCGTCGTATTGTGAAGGGACAGAAAGTCCGCATACACACCAAGCCAGACGGGTTCCGAAATCGTGAGAGACGGAAAGGTCCACGCACACACCAAGCAGACGGGTTTCCGTCGTGAGAGACGGAAGGATCCACGCACTCACACCTTAGCAGACGGGATCCGTCGACCCAAAAAGAACTTCGAAAAGTCACCCTGCTAAGCATAGGTCTTCTGCAGATTAGTCAGAAGTAGCACTGGGCGTGCTTCCATAGTTGTTATCTTGTGTTTGTTGTTATTTATTTATATTGTAATAAAGAGTATAGCTTACGGTGTCTGCAAAGTCAATAGTTGTTGTGTTCGTACTGGGACAAATTAAATAGCTTAGGGGTAGACTTGGAAGAGGTCAAAGCTCAGCCGTGGTAATCATTCAACCCCCAAAGTGGCATGGATGCGTTGAGTGAACCTAGGCAGGAAGAGAGGCCTACCCAAGCCCCAACACCACTCTGGACATGGGGGCCAAGCCGGTGAAACCATGCGACATATATATATATATATTAGGTCTAGAAGTTAATTTCCGCGTTTTTTACGCTTTTTACACTATTGAAAACTGGACATACTTAAACAAAATTTTTATTCAAAATAATTTCCGTCATTAATAACAACCATTTCCCAGAGTTTTGGGTAACTTATGGATTCCATCATAATAAAATTTTTCTGGTTTGGCCTCCTTACACCCATTCATCGAGCCATTTTTTGACATCTTGACGATCTTAGAAAGCGCTGCCTCCGCTAGGTACCATGCGCCATTGACCGGAAGGTGATAATCCGACGGGGCGATAGTCTGGAGAGTACGGCGGAGTGCGGTAAGACTTCCCATTTGAACTCTTTTAGCGTATCGCTTTACCGTTCGAGCAACATGAGGTCGAGCGTTATCATGAAGCAATATATGGCTTTTTCGTGTCGACTCGCCTCATTTTGGTCTCTCTTTGCTTCGATTTCATGCCTGCAATTGCGCTGAGTTGATGTTGATAGCGATTCGCCAGTAACTGTTTCTGCCAGGTTGAAGAAGTTCATAGTACAGTATACCGCGTTGATCCCACCATATGCACAGTAAGACCTTCTTCCCGTGGATGTTTGGTTTTGCGGTCGAAGTTGTTGTTTTCACCAGGACTAACCCACGATTTTCTTCTTCGGATTGTCGTAAAGTACACCCACTTTTTCATCAAGCCAGTTATGATGCGGTGTAAAGAAAGACTTTCTTTGGAATCGGTCCCAACAAGATTTGTAAAGTTGTTTTTCTCTGCTCTTTGTTGCGTGTTCCTGAGAGCTCATAGGGGATCCATTTTCCTTCCTTTTGAATCTTCCCCATTGCCTTCAATCAGATAAGAAATTGCTTTTTGGGTGACGCCGAGAGAGATGCCGCGAGCTGTTCTTGCGTTTGAGCCGAATCTTGATCCAACAAAGCCTGAAGTTCTTCAAGGTCTTCGAACTTTTTGGCTGTCCTGGTCGATCTTTTGTCCTTAACGTCAAAATCACCCGATTTGAAACGCTGAAACCATTCTTGGCAGGTTCTTATGGATGGAGCAGCATCCCCGTAAGCTTGGGCAAGCATTTTGGTGCGCGTCAGTGACTTTCTTCTTGAGATGAAAAAAGGAAAGGAAGAGCTTCCCGCAAATGGCGTTTTTTCCGGCACAAAAAGGTTGACATATTCTGAAACTAAAATAATACTTTTTTTATAAGGTTGCACGTGAAGCATAGTTATATATCCAATAGAAAGCTGATAATACAGTGAGCATTATAACATAAAATTCGTTATATAAAAAATAATTTTTATTTTTTACAAAATATCAATAACAACAAAAACGCGGAAATTAATCCTTCTAGACCTAACATATATATATATATATATATATATATATATATATATATATATATATATATATATATATATACTATATATATATATATATATATATATATATATATATATATATATATATATATATATATATATATATATATATATATATATATATATATATATTTACACAAGTTTACACTCGTGTGGAAAAAAGAAAACAGGAAAACAAACAACCAACCTCAAAAGGGATATTGAAAGCAAAGATACTGTGAACCAATGAAAACGAGAACAAACGATAGATCAGTTCGAAGAATAGCACAGGGAAACGAGCAACCCAGCACTACGGAGAGTCATTCTGCCGCTCTCCGGAAGCCAGTTTCACGTGCACTAAGTTCTTATAAGCGCCGAAGTTTATAGGAATAGTATCGTTCCTAGTGAGATCTTCGAATACCGGAACAATTCTATTAGTGAAAAAGCATCGCCGACACTCAAGATTCGACACGGTACGGTGGAATTTAATCGGACCCCCCCGGGTTCCCGAATCTCTCGTTCTCACGAAATCCCCAGGCCTAAGACCAAACTTGCCATTGGAAAGGATACTGTGCTTATTATTCCGGTCCGCAATTGCGTCTCGACACGCTTTGCGGCCGCACGCTTTCGAGTCAGAAGAGCTTAAAGCGCCGCAGCCGCCGATCTGCTGACTCTAGGTGTGTTTTGGAAACAGGAAACTAAGAAAAATTGGATAAAATTGTATAAAAAGCCACATCGAGTCGGCTTTGGTGCTGGAAACGCGACTGACTCGAGCGCGTGCGGCCGCAAAGCGTGTCGAGACGCGATTGCGGACCGGAATTCGGCCCAGATAAGCACAGTATGATGGAACAGGGAGAAATCGTTCTTTTTCCTTCTGAGAGCCAAAGGCTCTAGGCCAAGAAGTGCATCTCTGTCAGCAGCGGAGGAAATTGCCCATAAATGAAGCCATGCTGTCTAATAAGAACTCTTCTAGTAAAATTGTTCTGTATCTTTTCCAATCTATTGATGTTCTTGAGTTTGGCGGGGTTGAATACCGTATGTAAATCACAGGGGCACATCATCGTCATTTGCGTCGTGCACGTCGACGGAAATTGATTTCAAATTTCGAACAACTCTGAAACTCGCTCGGGAGTTCCCTCGGAGAACGAGGTCACTTTCGGCCACTTTTCTGAACGCTCTCAAATTTCACCATATTCGAGCCGCTCGAAGCGAGCACGAAAAAATTAGAGATCTACTGTGGGAGGGGAGAGTAAAGGAATTCGTGCCTCAGTTCGAGCTATTTTTTTCCAACGGCACACTCGAGGACCGGCCGATGTTTAGGCGTTTTCGAACTGTCAGCGCGGCAAAAGTGGACAAGCAAACACTCGTCTTCCAACGATTTCGAAATCCTTGGATCGTGGATGGCCATCCCGGAATCGATCAGCAAGTAAGCATTGTTGTTATTTGTTTTGTTTTGTATTTGTGTTCTTGTTGATGCTTTTGTTGATTCTTGTTTATTTCAATTCGCTTTTCTTTTTTCTTTTTTTTTGTTCTGTTTTGGTTGTTTCTTGCCTGCTTCTGTTCTGTTTTTGTTTCGTTTTGTTCTGGTCGTCGATGTTTCTGTTGTCTTTCTTTTGATTTGTCTTTTTTTCTGTTTTTTTACCTCTTTTGATCTTATTTCTTGATATATATGCGAGCATGTTTTGTTTGTAAATGTTTATATGGTTCGCCAGTGGGACATATTATGGGCGTCTCACCGTGCGAAAGTTGTGTATTGAATGCTTAACAATTTGTTCCATCCCTTTGGCCCATAACTGAATCTTTTTTTTCAGAAGCGCAAGATCATCCGTGTTGGTTCTGAAGGTGGCGAGGATGATTGTGAGTGAGCGCGAGTCAATCAATGATGTGGTGGATGGATTCTGAGATGGATCTCCTGTTGTTCAGATGATCTTCGTTTTTTGTTTTTTTTTCACTCTAGTATTTTGTTCTTGTTTAGGTCCAAAAACTTACAGCTTTAGTTTCCTACCTCTAGCTTTTTTAAAGAGTGTTTCACAATTGTGTGCGTGCAAGTTTTGAGTGTTTCTACGAACAAAAAAATGCATTTCAAAAATCAAATACCTCTGTATTTTTACTGGGACTATGACGAGGACTGACAAATGGTGTGGTTCTAAATTAATCACCTGCCCCACGCACACATTAGCGAAGTCGATGCGCGCTTCGTGAAGATGTTTATTTCAGAACCGAAGTATGTACCTTTAGTGGGACAGTCCTACCCGCATTTCTCTGCGTTCCCTTATCACTCATTCCACAATTTCTTCCCAGGTATTGAGAAATCCGAATTTGAGAACTCCTCCCATTTGCTGGCGAAACTGCAACACCGATTATACAGGCGGTAAGGATCACACTGATATGTACTTCGAGTTTCCCACTGAAGGTGGGCTCAAACTCGGTGCACGTATATACGTTGAAAATTATGGCACCGAGCATTACGCCAACTTTCAGTAGAGATCGCAAGGTGTCAGTTCGATCCGTGGCAACTCTACATTAGTGAGAGCTCAGTGTCGGTCGCCCATCGCAAGTTACTTTTTCCTAAATCCACTAAGTCACTTGCAGAGTCATCTGCTGCACCAGGAGCGATTTGAATTTAAATGTTTTTCTAGAGCAATTAAGCCACGGACCTAACCATAGTTTAGTGTCCATAGTTAAGGAATGTAGCCAAGACGCTCATCAAACGCTCGCATTTGTGAGAGATAACGGTTTCGTAAAAAGGGCGAAGATGACGAGGAGAAATTGACTGGAGGAAACGATTTTGAGCTTCAAACTTTTTGGGTAATGAGCGAACGCTTCTCTTGTTGATTTTTGTGGACTCTGAGTAGACATCATCTATCTACTCACTCAAAAGGCGGGCTAGGAGCACTATTTGCAGCATTTTTGAATAGTTTAGACTGCTTCGCTCGATGTTTGGACGCTAGTCTAGTTATAGGAATTAGGACAGTTGATCTCCATAAAAAGCTCGAAAAGAAAGTTCCTTCTTCTTCTTCTTGCTATCGGCCACAACGAGCATCTTCTCATAGGCGCAGGAAGGCGGCCACATCGCACGGCTTCCTCCACATATCCAGAGCTGTCAGTGAAGTTGGTCGACCTGGGCATGAAAATAAATGTAATGAATCATGCCCTGTGCCGTAGCAGTCAGGACATGCGTCGGGGACCGATGAATCGATCCTATGGACATAGGCCTTCAGGAATGAGGAATGTCCACAGCGAAGACCTGCCAAAATTACTCGGGAGCGTCTTGGTAGATCCATCTCACTATCATTGACCTTGGACGGTACACCGTCGAGTATAGAATTGGGAGGGGCACAGGAGAGGTATTCATTGACGAATCTGGTGTGCTCCATCTGCAGGAGCCTCTTCCGGTTGAGCTCTGAGGTCGCCCAACGTTGACGGTCATTTTCAGAGACAGCAGCATACAACGGTGCTTGGATGTTGCGGGAATGAGGGGGTTGGATGATAGCAAGTGATAGTTGGGGTGAGCGACATTCCTGACTATGCCAATATGGAACTGTTGGGTCTGCAGTTGGCCATGCTGCTTTACAGGAAGTAGTGCACAATCTTGATGTAGGTGGGATACAGGAGTGCACTTGGGGCATCCAGTGATGACACGTAGAGCAGCGTTTTGTGTTCGCTGAAGTTTGTTCCAGGACGTTTCGGTCAAGTGCCTTGACCAGACCGGGGCTCCATATTCCAGTACGGGCTGTATCATCGCCTTGTACGTAACGCGCAAGACTTCCTTTGAGTTACCCCGTGTAGTGCCAGCTAGAGCGCGGAGTATGTTGTTACGCGCATTGGCCGCAGCAGCTCGAATACGTGAGTTTCCATGGAATCGCAATGAAGGGTCCAGGAATACACCGAGTAGACGAGGGTGCTTGGATAGTGGCAGCAGATTTCCTTCCCAAAGAACCTGGGGATGCAGTTTGTGTTCAGCCGTGGCAGTAGTGCACAGAGTAACGCTGGACTTCGTAGGCGAGACCTTTAACTGTTTTGATTCCAAGAATACGGCCAGACTGCTGAGGTATTTGTTCATCTCCGCAGTGGCGCGGTCAATAACAGGGTCAGTACACACAATAGTGATGTCATCCGCATACAGACATAAGTGGATGTTAGGCGATGGCTTCGGAATATCGGACAGATACAGAGAGAATAGGCTTGGTGACAATACTCCACCTTGGGGAACGCCTGCCTTCAAGGGAACAGACTTCGACAAGTGTCCGTCGAACTTCACTTGTATAGAGCGGTTTTTGACAAAGTTGTCGGTCCATCGTTTACACCAGTCGGGCATATCACAGTCCAGAATCGACTTAGATAGCAAGGAAGTGCTGACATTGTCAAAAGCGGATGTCAGATCAACTGCGACGACCAGGCTTCTACCAGCAGGAGCTTTGCTATTGAAACCGGCAATTATGTGTTCCGTATTCGATGTGAGGGCGGTAATAGTGGAGTGAGCCTTCTTGAAGCCATGTTGATGCACATTATGTAGGAGTGCGGTTTGGAGATGCGGACAGATGATCTTCTCCGCTAACTTAGCAATGGGGACAATAGGGAAATGGGTCGATGAGAGGTTGCCTTGTCCTCAGGCTTTCCTGGCTTCGGGATCGGTAGGACGATGGCTTGCTTCCACCTTGCGGGAATCACACCAGTACTGAACGAAGAGTAGATAAGATCGCTTAGTAACTCGTGGAATTGGTCTGGCAGATGCTTCAGATGGATAGCTGAGATGCCGTCGGGTCCCTCAGCCCTGGAGTTCTTCAAGGAATTGATGAGTTGACATAGTAGAGGGAGTTATTGCAGGTGTATCGTGACGACTGAGTTTCCTTATGGACCGGAGAGTTCTTCTATGAGAACGATCACGGCGCGAAGTCGCCGAGGCAAAGAGTTTCCCAAGCCGACAGGCAGCACCATATCCAGACTCGAATCTACCAGAAGGGAACTCCAGCATGTTTCGCTCCGTTGACATCCTCTTTCCTGAAAGCTTCTTGAGAACGCTCCATGTTTTCTTGGCGTCAGTCTTGAAGTTAATGGACTCAGTAAACTCCTGCCATCGCTTTTGCTTGTGATTGTTGAGCAAGTTGGTGATCTCGTCAGACAGTTGCTGAATGCTCGAGTCAGCGGGGTTGGCTCGACGCTTCTCATCACGTAGTTCGATCAGCTCCAGAACTTCCTTCGGAACGTTAGGGTGAAACGTTCTCACTCGTCCTGTAGGAATGGCTGTTCTAGAGGCATTGCATATGGCATCAACGACGAACTTCTCTTTCTCGTGCACAGATCCGGTGAGCGGATATTTGGCTACCCGACCGAGTAACACCTCTTTAAACAGGACCCAATGAGCCTTACGATAATTAGTATACAATTTGCTACGTGAGCCTGAGAAGGGTGCCAGATGACTATTAAGAGACAAATCCAGTGATGCACATATTGGTACATGATCGCTGGCCATGACAACAGCAGTGGACCAGTTACAACATACAGCCAGAGAGGAGGAGACGAAAGTAACATCTGGCGAAGAGGGCCTGCCCGTGTTGGGGAGACGAGTAGGGGCGTCCTCATTAATAGCAACAAGATCACAATCATCCGCAAACTGCTCAAGTAGTTCGCCTCTATCATCGAGACCTAGAGAGGAGAACCAGGACGATGAGTGTGCATTATAATCACCAGCCATAATAACTGAGGACGATGGGAGGGAAGAGTGTACAGTAAGCAAAAATGGTGTAGGATCAAAAGAATTGGGACAAGAGGTGGCTGGGGAAATATAAACATTAACAACATCTAATGGGCAACTTTGCAATACAATATGGACACCGATACGCTCAACAACATTATCAGCGGGGAGCGCAATGAGGTGTGAGGGAATAGAAGATTTTACAAAAGTAAAGACGCCACCACCATGGGAAGTACGGTGGAGGTGGTAAGACGTGTAACCGGGGAGGCGGGGGGAGGGAAGAGGAAGCGCTAAGTTTTGTCTCCTGCAAGAGGATGACATCAGGATGATAGCGTACAATGTACAATGCCAGTTCAACAAGTTTGGCACGCAGGCCATTAATGTTAAGTTGAAAAATGTCCAGACTATGATGAGGAGCACTAGGGGGAGAATTAGAGCAAGATCTACAACAAAAATCATCAGTGTAGTCACTATAGCTAGCTAACCCCGAACATTTGAGGTGTACCCAGCCAAGGCAACCACCGCACTGAACGCTAGCGTGTTGAGCCGATAATCCACAGTGACAGCAGGGATACCGCGGAGTCTTGCGCGGCCCTGGGTTCCTCTCAATGCCAGCTCGTAGTAGTAGAATACGAAGGAGTGCGGCAGCCAGCCATTCGCACTCCCACACAGAAAAAACTCCTCGTGGAGTTGTTGATGCCCGTTTGATGAGTCTCCTTGATCTTGGTAGTCGACTCCACAGATCCACCCCGCGTAGGTTGAGCATCTCGGATCTAACAAAGTTCCTCGTGAAGAGTGCTTTTAGATTGCATTGCGTTGTAGGTGGCAGCTAGTGAGATGTGCGCGGCGCGCAACGCGGATCCGTTATCCAGCGCCTCCAGCTCCGACCATTTGTCCCGCGTTATAATGATGAAATCACCTCAAAGGTTGATAATGAGATCGTGCTGTAGTCACACGCCTGAGTTGGTCCCATCTCCTGACCAAAAACATTAGTATACGCAACATGGGATTAGAGCAGGTCAATTGGAAATGTCTTGTGATTTACTTCCATTGCATGTATTTTTATTTACGAAAAATTACGATTTACGGCGCAAAATGTCGTAAATCGTAAACCGTAATTACGAGGCCAAAAACACCGTAAATCGTAAATCGTAAACCGTAATTACGCACACCCCTGGTCGTCACCACACAAAACTTCTTCAGACCATTGGTCCTCTACGTTGCTCAGCAACAGTCGAGAATATCGGCCGAGATGCAGCCGACGGCTGGCTCAGCGCGGCTCAGTCAGGCTTTCGGTCGACTATGACTAGGGTCTTATTGAGAGGGCCGTAAAGCCCCTTTCATGGCGAGTCGCTTCGACTTGAAGTCGAAGCGACCAACGATACTGCTGCGCTCTCAAATCGCTAGGTGCCGCGACTTGAGATCGCTTCGTCCAGCGATTTGGAATCGCTCGGGCGGAAGCAATTTCGCGTAAAAAAGACGGACAATTGCGGACGAAGCCGCGGGAACAAAATTTTTTTCAGCATTCCTTCTTTTTTGTGGCTTTGTTGCCTTTACCTGCTAAATAAACTAGTTTTGGATGGTTTTAAAACAACAAATGGTTTCAAAACACGATATTGTGGAATTGGCTCGAACCACAACATTAAACTACAGCTAAATTTAGCCGTCTTTTATGCGAGTGAACTGTGACGGCTGCAATTTCGCGCCACATGCGCAATGTTGTGACGAAAGATTGCGGACTAGTCGCTTCGACTAGACGAATCGCGGCCATTATGGAAGCGAAGTGACCAGTCGAAGCGACCTAAGAAGATCAAGCAGGTCTCATCGACCAGCTATGAAATACCCCAGTCGCTCGGCGATCGCGACTGAAACTGTTCCTTCTTCTTCTTCTTCTGCAGCCTCAAAGTGGTTTTTGTCATAGGTTGAGGAACTGGGCGGCCTTCACAGGATTCGTCCAGAGGTCCACTGTTGTTAAGAAGGTAGATCTCTTCTGGCACATGAACAAGTGCGCCGTGTCGTGTCCGGGAGCACCATAGTCCGGGCATGCGTCTGGTCGGCTGCTGTCGATCTTGTTGGCGTAAGACAGCAGAATAGAGTGACCACAGCACAGCGAGGCGAGAGCACATCTGGCTCGCCTGCCGAGTTGAGACTCGGTCTCGCAAACCCGAGGCGGCACTGCTCCTAAAATAGGGTTCACGGCCGCCTTCTCCAGATATCCTCAAACAAACTGGGTGTGCTCCTCGCGCAGAAGACGAAGCCTTTCCATGTTCGAGTCGGCCCATCTCTGTACATCAACTTTACGAGGAGCATCTGCGAACGGCGTCCTAATCGATCTCTCTCTAATAGGCTTCATAATTCTCTTTGCCGGATGATCCGGCTGTCTCAGATCATTAATATACATCTGCTGTGCCTGGAGTTCACAATGCTCCTTAACTGGCAATATGCAGGCCTCCGCGTGGAGATGTTCTATTGGGGAGCTTCTTGCAGAACCGGTAGCGATTCTAAGCGCAGCATTCTGTACACGCTGCAGCTTATTTCAGGAGCTGTCTGACACCAGATGCTGCCACACTGGTGCCGCATATTCCAGAGCCGGCTGACGTATTGCTCTGTAGGTTCTCAGTGTAGTCTCTCGGCTGCTTCCCCATGATGTTCCTCCGAGAGCTCTCAGAATATTAAGCTTTGCCTGTACGACTGTCTGTTTCTGTTCCGCATTTTTCTGGAACTTCAGTGACGGATCGAGAATAAGACCAAGCAGCTTAGGGAATCTTACTGCTGGCAAACGATTTCCATCCCATCTGACATCTGGGTGGGCACTGTGTTCCTTGGTGCTTGTTGTGAACACTGATACAGAAGACTTTGCAGCAGAGACTGTGAGCATCATATTATCGAGGAAAAGCTTCAACTCGACGAGATAGGCGCTGATCTTGTTAGCGGCTACTTGCAGGTCACGGTCCTGGCACATGATGGTGATGTCGTCGGCGTACAAAACAATCTTTATATCCTGTGGTGGCTCGGGAAGATCCTCAAGATACAGGCTGAATAGGGCAGGGGACAACACTCCGCCTTGCGGAACACCGGCTGCTATTGGAATGCTATCGGATACGTGATTCTGGAACTGAACCTTAGCCCGGCGGCCTTTAGTAAAAGCTGCTATCCATCGCTTCTGCCAGGATGGTAGCGACGACTTGAGCAGTTTCTCGGACAGCAGTCCCAAGTTAACAGAGTCAAACGCTTTGCTCAGGTCGAGGGCGACGGCCACCGTTCTCAGGGGCTTTCTCATGTTGAACCCATCGACCGCAAAGCTCACGATCTCCAATAGAGCGATCGGTTTTGTAACTGTTGGCAGTGCAGCGACTAGTCGTAGCGACCAGCTATGAATGGGGCTTTAGACGTTTGAGGTGGTTCTGGTAGATGACTCCTTTTCACTTAATGGACGCGTTTGTTACGAGGCCCTCAACGTTAGTCGGAATGTGGCCGGCGATAACAGACATGGATCCTATTGGCTCAATGACCGCAATCATGAAACTACGGGAGCCTCCCGGGAAGGTTTTTAGAATCAGCCAATGCATGCGGCGGGCGAACTTATAAAGGCACAGGACCCCCAAAAAATTAATTTTCACAATTCATGCTTATCTTGGAGAGAGTCACACGCTGATCCCAGTGGTATCTTAGAAATCGTCCAAGACCCCCTTTCAACAGAGTTATGGATCTTCAAAGATGCCTAGATTTCGAGGGTTAAAAATTTGTGGACGAGTTGTCTCAGGCCTGTATTTCTCTTCATTCGCAATCGTTGCGCGAGAGCGAGCCAGGATAAGGAGACAGTTCGGTAATGGACTGAAGAACGACGACTTGTTGGAATTCATCCATCCATCGAGCCGCTATCGAGTTCGAAAATCTGTTAGGGGTCGGGCCTGTGGTGATCGCTTATATCTCGCTTATTTGAAGGAATTGAGGTCTCGAATTTGGCACGTGTTATACAGGAGGGGTCTTCTGCACAATTACATGAAAATACCGAAATTCATATCTGAGGGTGTACTGGGTGCGCACAAAGAGGCACTCTCGGGTGGGCGTGTCCCTGTTGGGCGGGGCGACTCCGCCCCTCTGCGCGGACGAGACTGTCTCCTGAGTGCCTCTTTCACGAGTGCTTGGATATGCTTTCGTCCTCATTGTATTTCTACACTACATATTTGCCTGTATTCCTTTGAACTGTAAGGTACTAGAAGCTGATGAATGGAGCTATACAACAACGATAACTATCTTTCACACAATTGGTGATCCCAAATGCATTGATTTGCTAGCTCACTAGAGTTCTCATGTTCCCATGTTGACATGAAACTTTTCTTGACCAGCAATATGATGCTATTATACGTTGTATTTTCAACTCTACGGTGGTAATTTGATGAAAAGGTGAGTCTGTTTTTTCTGATTTCCCTCTCCCTCATTTCATTTAAGCATAGAAATAGTTTTTGAATCAAGAAGAAATCCCTATTCGCGCAATGTAGTAACTTTTAATGTTTTTTGACGCTTTAAACCTTTTCGTTTTCGCCTGTGCCGCCTAGCACTTACTATTAGTCATAAATTTCCAGTGTCGAATATTAATATTACAATTTTAAAAATGGCGAAGCCTTTAGAATCAATTTTGAAAAAACAGACATCGCTTTAGTTTCCGAATTTATTACCAAGTGTTCCTATACATTCAAGGTTTTCTCGGAACAAGATAGTGTTTCTTAATCTCTAGAATTTACCTGATTTTCATACCCTCAACCGAAAAAAATCTAGATATTCTTGGCCATTCTGGGAATATTTTAAAGCCTCTTGAATTTTTATTCTCCAAGTATTATGACTCAAACCAAAAAAAGTCAGATATATTTCATGTTGTAAAAACTTTTCAACGAATTTCCTAGATTATTCGAGTGTTTACTAAGTTCTCGTTAGCATTTTCAGTCACCAATAAAAAATAGGCTAAGAAAATTTTTTGAAAAATCGGGTGATTACTAAGGCCGTAACATTTCAACAGATCAGACACCTATGATTTGTTTGAAGAAATTTGGTGAATGATGATGAAGAAAATGAGAACTCAGATCTATTTTTCAAAACTCTGCTTGATTGGATCAGTTCGTAAAATATCTCAAAAAGCTGCTATCAAAACTTCGTGATTCACGAATCAAATGCAAAGTTTACAGAAACAAAAAAAGCCGAGCAAAGAAGGTGAGAGGTATCCGATTCTGAGGAGAACTAAGATGACTTTTTTCAAAAATATTTTTTGCAGTAATTCATATTTTCTGTGTTTATTCTCACAATAAAAAATGATAGTCTGAAGCGGGACGAACGCATGAAAAGTGCACAGGAAGAGCCAAGTTCGGATTCTTTTTACCAATTTTTTAAAATCTCATTTCGAATGTTTTTTTTTTCAACAAAGAAGCGCACTTCGTTCCTCTTTTAAAAGTAAAGCCATAATTTGGATTGCGTTTCTACCTCAATATCGAATCGTTTATGATGCCTATTTTGATTTACATACAAATACTTTCAGCCTTTACATTCAGTGTAATAATTTTGGCTCATATCGGTCGACATTGCCTTCATTGAACGGCTAGCGTCCAAGCATAGCCAATGGACATAACAGTTCCGAAGACAAGTGACCCAAGATCGTAAACCAGTCCCAATGGCAAAGTAGGCTGCAGGGTCGACAGAGTAGAGGTATCGGTTGATATCAGCGAGGATTTATTAGATTGATTGATTGAATACGTAGGCTGAGAATAGATTCATGGAAAAAGACATGGTTTTCCTTAGCGAATAAGAAAAAAAGTCAAGAAGGAAAGTGTTTTGTTACTGGAGGAAAACTCAATAGCATTGGACATCAATGAATAAAAAACATGAAAAAATCACTCCAACTTCACAAATTTCAAAAACTTCACCGCCGGAGTTTTTTTTCGTCATTTTTTCTGCTTGATTTTATTTTGTGGGTGAAATCATGATGTGTAATGTTTAAAAATTCTATCTGGTCATGTGAAAAAAATTATTGAACAATAAAACTGAAATTTAATTACCGCTTTCTGGCATCATTCCAAACCCTAATAAAATTTTCAATGGGCATAAACAGAAGATACAAAATAATAAAATATAAAAAACAATAAAATAAAGTTCCAGTTCCTCACGTGCTCGGTCATATCACCTAACCCGTACAGTAAATTATTTCAATATACGAGACATGCGGGAAAATGTACAGGCTATGAACAACTCATTTCCTTATTAATTTGTTACGGTAAATGAAAGCAAGGGAAAAATTACTAATTTATGCTCACCTTCGGCTTTTAATTTCCTGAGCAAGAAAAGTGAGCTTGAAAAAAGAAATTCACCTAGCAGGAGTTATGCTTCTCAGAGAAAATTGTGATAGTGACATTAATTAATTCTCAAAATTTATGTCACTATGTCTTTTTCTTGAGATTGGGATTGTGTTAACTTCTGCAATTTTATTGATTCGATTACTCTTCATTGAAGAATGAATAGCTTTAACGGCTTAACAAAAATTTTGAGCATCTTATGTGAATAGGAGAATTAGACAAGGCTTTATTAAATAGTTTCCCCAAATATTTTATGAAAATAGAAAAGATTAACTGGAAGCCAGACCCACTTTGAATCCAGTAGTTCGCTGTAGAAGTAGGGTTAACGGATAATAGCATAATATTGCTGGTCAAGAGAAAACTCATGCCAACATAGAGACATGAAAACTCTCTTGAGTTAGCAAATCAATGCATTTGGGATCACCGTTTGTTGAAAGGGTTGCCATTGGGACTTAATAGAGCAGTTAATCAGCTTCCAGTACCTTACAGTTCATTGGAATACACGCGAATAGTGTAAGGAATACAGTGAACACGAAAGCAAATCGAAGCATTCGTGAAAGAGGCACTCAAGAGACAATCTCGTCCGCGCGGAGGGGCGGAGTCGCCCGCCCCACTGGGCCACGCCCACCTGGGAGTGCCTCTTTACCGTCCCCCGGGTGTACTGTGCCTTTAAACCCTCCCGGGAGACTCCCCTAGTTTCATGAATACGGCCGCAGGACAACATGTCCAGGCTGCCTATGAAGGGAACATCTGTGGCCTAACGGGCACCTTAGGAAGAAGTTAGGTACTATACTTTTCACGGTCCACAGCAAGCAGGCCAACCTCGCCACGGTTTACAGCAGGGACAGCATCCTCGCCACGGTTCACAATAAGAGCTGCTCCCCCCCCCCCCCCAATGGGCCATCTCTCAGCGTCCAAAATTAACATCAATAAAGTGAAAAGAGGTCATCCTCTAGAACCGCCTCTAACGGCCCTCTCAATGAGACCCTAGTCATAGTCGATCGAAAGCCTTACTGAGCCAGCCGTCGTCGGCTGCATCTCGGCCGATATTCTCGACTACACTTCCACGTTGCTGAGCAACATAGAGGACCAATGAACTGAAGAAGTTTTGTGTGGTAACGACCCATTGAGCATTGATTGAGCACCCATGGCAAGTGATCCTATTGTTACGAAAACAATTAAAATTGTTTGAAATTTTATTAGAAATCATGAAATTCACTAATGAAAACAAGATCATAGTATCCGCCATTATTTTGGACGAAGAATCCAAAAACTATAACCACAACGCGACTGGACTTCTCGTTTCCCCATAAATGTTGTTTTCAAGAAAGATCCTATGGTTATAAAACGCGAAAGCGAAAGTAATGCGTAGATTTAGTGTAGTTGAAAAACCTTTTTCAATTCTTCGAATTTCGAATTCACGGAGTCTTGGAAACCCGAAAGGATACATTCTGATGGCAAGTAGAGCACGAACAATGCTAGCCACCTGTAGACTTGGGGCGGGTTATTAGACAAATTCTCACCCAAGAGACATCTGCCTAATTGCCTGGCCTGATTATCCTAAAGGCAGTGTTCACGAAGAAACAGTTGCACGTTTTTCAGTCAAAACGTAAGCTTTGGGTACCTATAAGAAGATTGAGAGCGAAAGTGCGACGAAAAAAGGCCGGTAAGTGGGTGAAAACCTCGTGGGCCAGCCAACCCATTGGGCCACTCCGCCCACGTCTTATAACAGTTTCCCTGAATTCGTGGCTAGATGAGCGATGGTTTCCGATCAAAAGACCCGTTCTTCCCTTCATTCTCAACGTCTCTCTTTAAACAGGTCAGCTCGCACACGTCGGCTGTAAAAAACGGGAGTTACAATCCTCGGACAACTCGTCCACAATGCTTCCCTGGCTGAATTTCAAGGGGCCATAACTCCGTTTCCAGGGGGTCTTGTACGATTCTAGGGACATCATTGGAATCAGCATAGGACCGTTTTCAAGATAGGCGGAAAAACAGAAAAACGACTTTTATCGTGAACACTGCCTTTAAGGCCAATGTTATATCAGAAGTTTGCGACCGCGACAGGTGCGGTCAACTGTTACGAATCGTGCCGGGACCAGGCCCACACAGTAGAAAAATGCTGTCGTAAGAACAGATTGCAGCACCTGGAGAAGAGCGCAGAAATTCGGGATGATTGCCCAAAAATGGTTTGGAGTGGTTCGATGGCGTTCACGATCTTGTTGGGACCCTTAAAATTGAGCTAGGAAGCTCACTTTTGGATAGGAGGCTGGAAATAGATGCAGGTCGCTCCTATTCCGATTTGAGCGCGAAAACTGCTTAGGCATGTTACGGCTGCGGAGACTAGGGGTGTGGGTGGATCTGCAGCCAATTAACACAGGTCGTCGGAGGTTAGTACTGAACGTGTAAGAATTCGTGCTCATGACACGTCATCGATGGATATAATCGATTTTGGCGCTTTTTGCACAAAATGCGGCTAGGAGTGGTGATTGCTGATGGGATTGGTTTTCTTGGCTGGGAAATTCTGCTCATCAGTCATTATCGATAAATACCGAACAATAATATCGATTTTTTCGCCTATTGCACACAATTCCGCAATGATTCTCGATTGTTGATGGCTGTACTGTGCTTCTCTGAGCCAAATTCCGGTCCGTAATTGCGTCTTGACACGCTTTGCGGCCGCGCGCTTTCGAATCGTAAGTTTCCAGCGCCGCAGCCGCTGATCTGTTGACTATAGGTGGGTTTTAGAAACTGGAAACCAAACAAAATTGGAGAAAACCGCATAAAAAAGCCATATCGAGTCGGCTTTGGCACTGGAAACGCGACTGACATAAGCGCGTGCGGCCGCAAAGCGTGTCGAGACGCAATTGCGGACCGGAATTTGGCCCAGATAAGCACGGTAAGTCACTTGTTTGGAAAATTCTTCTCATCACGCAAGATCGAATGTTGATGATCAATAATATCGATTTTTCACATGTTGAACAAAATGCGGCAATGAGCGGCATTTTTTAATGGCTGTGGGTCATAGGTGTCAAAAATTGTACTCATACGACAATATCGTCTGTTAGATGTATCATCATTCCAAAATGGAAATCGTGGAGCAAAACTGATGTCGGAACGGGAACCTTCGGGAAAAAATGTGAAATTTCTGAAAATTTAGCTTGGTAAAAGTAACGATTTGGCAATGCCATTTATAAGTCAGAAAAGTTTCAAAAACATCTTGAAATATCTTTAAAAAACGGTTTAGCGTAAAATAGCCTGTAGTAAAAAAGCTAGGATATGGAGTGAAACAACCGAAAACACCATTTGGTGGTCAATCATTTCAGTTTAACCGGAGAAGCTTGTGAAATGATTGACCACCAAATCGTGTTTTCGGCTGTTTCACTTCGTTTCCTGGCTTTTTTATTACTCCATGCTAATTTACGCCAAATCATTATTTAGGATATTTCAAGATATTTTTGTAACTTTTTTTTTGACTATAAATGGAATTGCCAAATCGCTACTTTTTGCAGGAAGCTAAATTTTCAGAAATTGCCGATATGTAGTATAGTAATGTTCGTAGCCAGAACATTCCAGAATGGTAGATGGGAAATTGCCAAATGGGCGGGCGGCAGCCACAATAATCAAGGTTCCATGATTTGAAGGATGCGCAACACATCACAATACAATCACACAACTGTGAAACAACAGTAAGATGTTAGCAGTCTTTTTCATCACAACAATATACGGAAAAACCGTACAGAGAACTAGCAAAAACAACGTGTTATATAAACATATTGATTTTCTCATTTTAAAAATAAGGCATCACATGACTTGTTAGACCGGCATAAAAAAACAAAACCCCAACTTATTAAACAATCTGCGTCAGCTGGAACAAAAATAGTAACAAATTAGAGAAAAAATACAAAACAAAAAGAGAACTTTCATCAGTGCAAATTAATACGTGCGTAAATTTTGGTCCTCGACAATACATAGCGCTAAGGCGTAAAATCGTATTTGCTCTTGGGCGTTCGGCCAGTCGCAGAGGAGTTTCTTCTGAAAAAACCTTGCTAGAAAGTATTTTGAAAACGATTGACTTCAGCCACCACTGCCCTGCACTGACACTTCGCAGGACCATGTTTTTTGCACATCACATTCAACTTCCTCCGTGCTTATCAAAGCCTGAAAAATCTTAGTCAGGCCTATACTCAACAATGGGACACCTGTTTTCAGTCTTCGAACTAAGGAATATAGACAAAATAGAAAAAAAAAGCAGAACTGTTTCGCTAGTAAACTGATGATAAGAATGCATGGTCTCGTCTCTCATGGACAGATGCCTTCATCATCATCTGACAGCAATGAAATCTTTGTTCTCCACACTTCAGCTCAGAGAAAGGTACCAAACGATTTGTCACTTCTCCATAACGTCCTGTTCAACCCTGAATTTGGTCTTAAACCGGTCGATTCTCTTAAATTAGGAGTTTCAAGTGCATGATGACCGAATTTCATCGTTATTCAACTGATCTAGTTGTATTAAAACTAGTACTTCACTAATAGAACAACTACCACGTTTGAATGCGTGATCAGCACGATCCCTAGGAACTTCAACTCGCTCAAAAATTTCATTCATAAGGTTGGCAGAGGGTGATTATGCTGATATTCTTCTTAGGTTTGTTGTAATCAAAGCTTCTCTATTTATAACTGCACAAAAGCTTACGCTTATATAAAAAATAAACAAATAAAAAATAAGCTGATGCCGAATTCACTGAATTTCCTACTATGACGCCATACGTTCTGCCACATTATCGCACTCCATCTGAATACGCTAATAATTTTCAGCCTCATTCACACACTCTGAGCTCTGCCCGAACGCGTAGCAAGCGCAAAACGCTCAGGACTAGCAATGGACTACAAAACTGCTGTTTTGTGCGTTACGCTCCTGCGCAACTTTGAAATCTCCAGCGGCAGCGCATATGCGCAAAGGTTTAGAATAGCAGCTCAATTGTGCCGCGCACGTGAAATCGAAATTCTCGCACACGGTGGTTTGTCAATGGAAATTCCATTTGCGCAAAAAACGTGGACTTTAGTGCTGCGCGTGGTTATTACGGGTAAGGCATTTTTATCGACGCTAATGTACGAGAAACACCCGCCTTAACAACATCCCAAAGGAGGGAGTTCCGACCCGAACACAGCCACTGAAAGGTATTTACCTCACCCATACCAATTTCGTGTCAAACCAGGTGCAGCCAGCTCTCTCCGGTGATTTCAAATGATTGTACATTCAGTCTTGTTCTTCATTTTGCGCCACACGTTGTTAAAGGCACTGTTCGCGATAAACTTCATCCTCGAATTTCTTATGACAAACGCTTCTCGTGGCTCTCAGAAGCAGAGCAGCGTTGAAAAATCGGGACGAAAAGCTACCCAGGAGCCGCAAAACGGCTTAGAAAAGTGGGAAAACCCCGCCAATGTGGTTAAGCCCCGCCTCTCCCCGCCCCTCGACGTTAACAAAGGAACACTTCAAATCGTGAGTTGAGCTATGGTTTCCAATAAAAAGCCCCGTTCTTCTCTTCATTCTTAACTTTTCTCTTTACTCAGGTCAGCTCGCTCACATTGGCTGCAAAAGGCGGAAGTTACAAGCCTCGGACAAGTCGTCCACCATTTTCCCAGCTGAATTTTTGAGGGACCGTAACTCCATTCCCAGAAGGTCTTGTACGATTCCAGAAGCATCATTGGAATCAGAATGGGACCGGTTTCAAGATAGGCAAAGAAACAGAAAAGCGATTTTTATCGCGAACAGTGCCTTTAAGGTAGAACATTTGCTGGTCGACTTTGGGGCCCCAAGGCTTAAAAGTGGTTCGAAGTCGGATAAACGCGAATTTTATTCAATTATGTGGATGCCCTCTTTTCTCACATTCAGCAAATCCCTTCAAGTCCTTGAAAACGACGAAACCATTGACATGCCTATCAATAAATATTCTACACTTACGACCTTTGTGGCACAAAAACAAAAATGAGATTGGAGACGATGTCCAGGTTTCTCCCTAACATGGTGTTCACACTTACAAGGGAGGGATCACTACACGCCGTGGCCATTCCAAATAAATGAGCCTTTCTAGAAGTAGCTTTCAACGTAGAATTCGAATTTTTACATTGCAGCTGCGAAACATTTCTCTGAACGGAGCTATATGCGTTTTTAGCGCTTCACTCGTAGACACATCATGACTTGTAATCCATGAGTCTTCGTCGCCTCCTGGGATACAACGAGGTGATTTCTACACCAGAGATGATGATTCTGTCGTCAATCTCCGGTTGGAAGGAAGCCGCGCAGCTGCTATGAAAGCTTTTCATGAAAGTCGAGCGACTGTTTCTGAGAAAGCGCTATGATAGTGTGGGCGAATCAACCCCTCGGCGTCCTAGACAGCGTGATAATATGATCCATCTTCTCTTTGTACGAAGCCGCGGCGCAGCGAGCTGACGTGATATCACTCGATCGATGTTCATGACTATCATAACCTCATCGCTTCCGTGCGTGCCACGTTCGTCGCAGCTACCTAAAGGGTTGAGCAGGCCGTTGCGCCGATTTTCGGAGCTACGACCCCTCTGTTGATCAAAATTTGGTCAAAGTTTTTACGATCCCCACCCGAGATGAAAAATTCCTTTAGCTTTATTTTCGAGTGATAAAGTTGTAACAATTCAAATATGTGGTGAGCTCAATATTTCCTCGCAAATAACTTCAAAAGAAATCTAGCGAACTCTGTTACTAAAGCTACAGGAGAAAGGAAACTGAGAAAATTGTCCCCTCTTATTCTTTTCTGAATTTCTTTTTTTTCTCCAAAAATTTTACGACCCCCCCACATTTAGGTTTTTTACACAAATTTTCAAAAATTTCTACGACCACCCGTTGTGCCGAGTCGCAACACTGCTCAACTCCGGCTACCCCCCAACCAGTGATCGACGATAGTTGCAATGCGGCTTCCTAGAGATAAGATACAATTCGTACACCAGATGACTATAGGATGATTCCTATCGGTGCATCTCAGGAGGCGACGAAGACTCATGGATTACACTTTATTATGCGTCTACGAGTGAAGCGCTAAAAAGGCACATAACTCCGTTCAGAGAAACGTTTCGCAGCTGCAATGTGAAATTTTGAATTCTACGTCAAAAATTGATTCTCGAAGGGATTATTTCATTTAGAATGGCCACAGCGTGTAATGATTCTTCCCTTTTCAGCTATGTACAGAACGTAGAGACCTTTAAATTTCACCTTCCTCGATTTGAACCGGTCGAAGTAAGGCTTATCGGGCTTATCATGTCGAAACCTAATCAGTTGTATGATATTTTGTCAGGACCGACCGCTCCGCTGCTTACTCCGCCAGGACTCATCCGAGCAAGCTAGGCTTTATGTACAAACACATTAAATCTGACAGTACCCGTGCTTCGATTTTTTCAGTCCCAACATTGCTGGAGTTGTCATGACCTTCTCGTTTGCGAACGTGACTGGGGATGGCAGCTCTTTGCATGTGCTGGCGAATACATCCGAAATGTGATTGCGATTTCTGTGGCCAGTTGACGTGAAGCGGTTCATCGGCTGAAATTCATTAAAATAATTTACTATTCATTTAATCAATGGATTTCCCCCATAAAGGACCACGGGTTAGTAACCGCAGTAGAGAAGACTGGGTGAACACGAGCCTTGGGCATACGTTTCCAGTTTGACAAGCTTCCCAACCCCGGGTCTGCAGTCTCGAGCCTCGGTGTTGATGGAAGAAGGGTTCGGTAGGGACAGTGATATATTGGGTTGGCAACCAAGTAATAGCGGTATTTTAGTAGAAAATAAAAGACAATTTTGTCATGGAACGAAATAACTTTACTCTGTGATGCATCGCCAATTTTGTGCAATGACCTTTTGCCATCTTTCAGGCAGCATCATAATTCCACGTTCATAAAACTTCTGATTTTTATTAGGGAAAAACGTACGATTTAACGTCATTATCATTATTGAAATTTCAACCATTCGAGGAGTTTTGCAAAGATCGAAATAAAAAGTAATCAGATGGTCAAGACTACATGGTGGAAGTGGCAAAACATCCCAACCAAGCTCCAATAACATTTGCCGAGTGACTAAAGATGTGTGTGGCCTTGCATTGTCATAATGAAAGACACCTGTTCGATTTGCCAATTCGTCGCTTGGTTGGGAGTTTTTGCCACATCCACCATATAGTCCTGACTTTGCACCATCTGATTACTTTTTATTTCGATCTTTGAAAAACTCATTGGATGGTAAAAATTTCAATAATGATAATGATGTCAAATCGTACCTGGTTGTTTTTGCTGAAAAAAAAACAGAAGTTTCATGAACGTGGAATTATGATGCTGCCTGAAAGATGGCAAAAGGTCATTGCTCAAAATGGGCAATACTTTACAGAATAAAGTTATTTCGTTTCATGAAAAAAACTGTCTTTTATTTCCTACAAAAAATCCGCAATTACTTAGTTGCCAACCCAATATCATATTGATGGGTCTCGGTTTCAGAAGCTTCAGAAGGAGGTCCAATCAAAGGACCAGGAAAGAGAAAAAACAGAATGGTATGGAATAAAAACGGGAAAAAACTAACAAACTTGTAGTACATTGTTTGAGAACTAGATTTACTTAGTTCCATCGCTCGAAAAAAAATTAACAAAAAAGCTCAGCAGCGAGGACTTGTGGGGAGAGGCCTGAGCCTAGTTGAACAACATCTCCTCAGCCAACGTCTGGGTGTTACTATTTCACCGTCGCCACCCCAGCTTGATCACAAAGTTCACTCGAACTTGACAAGAAGTTTTCTAGAGTGCTCATCACGATTATGACACTCCATTACCGCAGTAAGTATGAAATTTCAGCGAAACTGCACCCACTGCTCGATGTCCTAATCCCGATAGGGAAATGTTGTCCACTTTCAGAAAGGTAGTGAAGATGAAGCGACATTCAAGTTCCTGGATACTCGCTTTAGTATTACGAGAAAATTGAAAACATAAAACAGAATCGCGATTGCATATCAGTTAATACCTGGCGACGATTTTCAGCCAAATGTAGGACCTTGACCAAATTGTTACACCACAAACCTTCGTAAAATCAAGATAAAGAATGGACGGTCAGGCCTTGTGAATATGGTGCCAAGCTGGAGCTAGGATCTCCAAGATAAATTCATACATATTTGAACCAAATTTCTTACGATATGCTCAAGAAATCATTTTGAGTTAAAATCTTAGGAGGTCCCACAACCCTGTTGACCCTATTTGACGAAGTTGAGCTTTTTTACAATGACTAAAGCAGAGATACTGCTATATTCACCGGCTGGTAAATCGGGAGCATCTTTCAATCATAGAAGACTTCCAATCAGAAAAAGAAGCCGAAAAACTGTGTAGAATCGAAAAATCGACTGGGTAGATGAAGGGCATCAAGAAAGTTCATACACAAATTAACGAAGGGGGAAAGAAAACCAACACTATGGTTTCGGATAGGAGTGCTGGTTGCGACGTTGAGAAATGACAGACCGCCACTGTCAGTGTCCATTTCAGCTTCGATACCCGAGTCTTGAAAAGAAAATCAATTTGAACAGATTAGAAGCCAACAACCTGACGCTTAGACACACCAGAGCGAACTACTGCAGGAATTCCTGTCACACCCTTCTGCAAATCCGCAATTTGCTTCTCCTGCGCGGCCACCCTGTAGATATATTAAGGCGCAGATTCAAAACAAAGGAAAACAAAAAAAAACTATCAAGGAATAAAAACGCACTTGGCTTCTAGATCACGTATATGCATTCGCTCCATATCCAGCTCACATTTTAGGCGCATATGTTCTTTAACGGCTTTGCTGTAACGTTACAATTTAGTTATGCTCACTCCCAGCATCGTCCTAGGAATTGCAAAAGAATTTTCAGCGACTGTATGCGAATTTACGCAAAGGATAACACATACTTGGTTTACACATTATATTTAGTCTGACGCATGGACCAGGCGGCCGGCGGCGCCGTGCTGGCGGCATTACCGGCCAACGGGGTTTCGATCGCGCGCGGTGATCTACCGTTGCAGCCCCGTCCATTCACCAGAATGAATTGATTAGGTGGAAGCTACAGCGTGAATCAAAATTTCAAGCTTTCGAGATGTCGTACGTTCGTGCCGTGGCAGTGTAGAGGAAAGAAGATCACCTCCGTGCAAACCGACGTCATCCCCTCCACGAAGAGGGTTTTTGTCATGGGAGAGGTGCTGGCCGGCCGCAGCTCTCCTTCGAATTCTCCTGCCAAGGGCCGGCGTGGAGAGGAATCCTGGACCCGGTCAGAAGTACCTATGCGCCACGTGCGGCAAGGATGTTAACTGGAGATATACCAGCGTCGAGTGCTTCGGATGCCAAAGGTGGGTGCGTCTCTCCTGTTCGGGTCTCTACTCTGTGAAGCATCATAACTCTTCTTTTCGATGTGTTTTGTGCTCCTTACCTACCACCTCTGATTCCTCAAACTCCAATCGCCCCCTTTCCATTGTACATATAAATCTCAACGGCCTTCGTGGCAAGCTTTCTGAGCTCTCTCTCTTTGCACGTACCTACCATCCAGACGTGATCATGGTTCAAGAAACCAAGCTCTCTCCATCCCCTACAAATCCTCATCATAATATACCAGGCTATACTTCTTACCATGCTCCAAGGTCAAATCTTGGCGGAGGAGTTTCCACTTTTGTATTATCTACTCTTCCCTCACACCTCATACCTAACACTCCCTCGGACGGTACTCTCGAGTACCTCCCGGTCCACCCCTTTCTCTCTTCAACATCTATATTCCTCCTGCCACCTCATGCGCCCCCTCCTATGATCCTATTCCACTCCTTAGCCAGCTTTACGACTGCTCCCTCTCATCTTCGTCTATATTTGCGGGCGATTTTAATGCTCATACATTTTGCTCGTCTCTTGGCTCTGATGCTAGAGGAAGTGACGTCGAAGAATGGGCGGAGGAGTGCGACCTCGTCATACTAAACGATGATCAGCCCACTCGTCTCCCTGCCAACGGCCGATCTTCTAGCCCAGACATAACTCTTGTCTCTTCCAACCTTTCCAACACCTGCTCATGGTCTACCTCAAGTACATTGTCTAGTGATCATATTCCTGTCTTTGTGCACATCGATCTCTCAAATTCTATTGCTCCTTATTCTGGTGTTCGACAACGTTCTTATCTCAATTTAGGCCAAGCAGACTGGTGCCTGTTCAGTGAGGTTGCGCTCCGCCTGGCGGCTGATTATCTGTGGAACGGCAATGTGCACCAAAAGGAGCACCACCTGTCTGATGTAATCCGCCGGGCCATGAAGGCGGCTATTCCTGTTGACCGCGTTGAGACGTTCTATCCAAACGTCACTAGAGAAATTCTCCAGAAGATTAGGACTAGAGATGCCAGGAGAGCAGCCGACCATCTAGACCCTGTCGTTGCTCAACTAGATGACGAGATCAGAAAAGATCTGGACAGGCACAAGAAAGAAGAATGGGAAAAGTTCATGGGACAGTTGGATTTCAAGGCGGACAGTGCAGCTACTTGGAAGGTACTACGGAAGCTATCTGGAAAGAGCTCGCCAGCCACCGTATCCACCATTGAATTTGATAATAACGTTTTCAAAACGGGTAAGGAAGCCGCCTACTATCTTGGAAAAAGTTTCTTTGTCACGAGTACAAGGCGAGGTCCGCAGAATAGAGTGACAGTTAGAGAGCTGTGCCGCCTCCCGCTCATGAGCACGGCCGATGCTTACAGTGTGGCGCACGTAGAGAAGATCATAAAGGACACGCGAAACTCAAAAGCTGTTGGTCCCGACGGCATTTGTCCTGCTGTACTGAAGAAGCTCCCGAATTAGATCCTCCCACTCGTCGTTGATTTGATTAACACTTCATTCAGCTCGTGCATTATTCCCCAAAACTGGAAGACAGCCAACGTCATCCCGTTGCCGAAGCCAGGCAAACCTCTGTCGTCAGTAAAGGGTTATCGACCCATTAGCTTGATGTCACCTTTCGCTAAGGTAGCCGAAGAGCTCATTGTGGAGAATTAAACAGAGCGCAACGAGAAACAATTGTTTCAACACGGGTTCAAAAGGCTGCATTCTACAACTACTGCGTTGCTAGAAATTACTAGCTATGCAATCGACGGGTTCAACGCTTTGAAGCCATTGAGAACTGTATCTGTCGCTTTGGATCTCACCAAGGCTTTCGATACGGTTAACCTAGGAATCTTGTCAAGAAACGTTTTGGAGTCGTTAATACCACCGTGGCAAAAGCGCTGGATATCGGCCTTTATCAAAGGTCGACGGGCAAGAGTCATGTTCCAGACCCATGTCTCCAACAGTATTCCTATGGCAGCTGGAGTCCCCCAGGGCGGTGTTTTATCACCAGCTCTCTTCAGTCTGTATCTCGAAGATATGCCTGAACCACCACAAGATATCAAGACTGTCGCGTACGCCGATGACATAACAATCATGGGTCGAGACCGGGATCTAAAGGTAGCCGCCACCAAGATCAACGAGTACCTGAAGACGCTGAAGAGGTTCTTCGACGACAAAATGCTAAAGATCTCCGCATCGAAATCATCAGTATCCGTCCTCACAACGGACCCATCCGAGCACAGAGCTCATCCGGAGGTAGAGTGGGATGGAGACCGTCTGCCTGCTGCTCGATTTCCAAAACTGCTCGGTCTTGTGCTCGATCCGTCGCTAAAGTTTCATAAAAATACCGAGCAGAAGCAGGCTGTCGTTAGAGCCAAACTCAATGTTTTCAGGGCCCTAGGCGGTACCTCATGGGGTAGCAGCAAGAAAACGATACTCATGACGTATAAGGCGATTCTTCAGCCAGCCATGGAATACGCCGCACCGGTTTGGCAGCATATAGTTTCAGAATCTTCCTGGAATAAGATGCAACGCGTACAAGATGCAGCCCTTCGCACTGCCACCGAATGCGCGAAGAGTTCCCCAGTGGAGAATCTGAATGCCGAAGCCCGTCTATTGTCTGTGAAGGAGCGCTGTCAGCTGCAAGCCCAACAATTACGAATCAATATTATTAAGCAACCAAACCACCCGTCCTGGAGAGTGCTTAACCCCGTTAGAGAGAAAGCCAAAAGAATGCCATTTGCCGATGCTCCATGCAAAGTTAACTTGCAAAGATGGCACGACTCACAGCAAGAACGACTCCGTCTTTTGCGCGAGGAGCACACCAAGTTCGTAGGGTATCATCTTGAGAAGGCGGCGGTGAATCCTATACTAGGAGAAGTAACGCCCCCAGTCTGCAAATCCGAGACTCAGCTCGGAAGAAGGGCTAGATGCATACTCGCCTCGCTGCGCTGCGGTCACTCGTCAATGCTCATGTCCTACGTCAGCAAGATTGACAACAGCAAATCTGATGTCTGTCCGGACTGCGGTACTATCGGCCATGATACAGCACATTTATTTCACTGTCCGGTGAGACCTACCACGCTGACCACAGTGGATCTATGGACGAATCCACTACTGGTCGCCCAGTTCCTTCACCTATGACAAAACCCTCGACGTGGCTGCAAAGAAGAAGGAGAAGAAGGACGCTCCTGCTTCCTGCGACGACTTGACTCACTGGGCTGACTTCCGCCTGACGCGATCACTCCGCATCTTTTTCAATTCAATTCAATAGCTTTATTTTTCAACAAAGAAACATACGGAATGTATGTGAGGGAGGTTAATTACGCGATCCTGAGAACGCAGTCAACAGAACAACGAGAAAAAAGAAGAAAAAAAT
Source organism: Aplectana chamaeleonis (assembly GCA_029168955.1). Classification (NCBI taxonomy): domain Eukaryota; kingdom Metazoa; phylum Nematoda; class Chromadorea; order Rhabditida; family Cosmocercidae; genus Aplectana; species Aplectana chamaeleonis. The sequence continues at coordinate 207,314 of JAPDOI010000828.1, read as the reverse complement.
GAAACACTCGTACAATCGGAGCATCCTGTACTTAAAGCTCTAACAGAAAGAGCGGCCATCTGACCCTTGCAATGACCTGAGATTGAAGTGGGGCAGCCTGCTTTTAAAAATTGGAAAACTTTTGGCATCAACGATTTCCGGAGGTAGTTTGTTCCAAATTGGGATGACCCTAAAAGCAAACGAATGCAGCACACTAGATTTCGATGTAAATCTACGTTCGAGCTGAAAAGCGTGCTGGCGGGAGCGAGTACAGCGGATCTTCACCGAGGTGTGTTGTCCAAGTAGTCAGCCGTGCCCGTTGGTCACGGTCTCCAGCCACAATTTAAGTACAATCCCTCCAATGATTTCTATTCCACTTAATGCGACGTAAAACATCGCGCCTGAGCTGCCGTTCGATGCCGAGTGGCATTAAATCCTCTTTTACGACAGCCTTCCAAATCTTTCACCTATGTCCAGGGCAAGAGGTGGAAAGGAGATCCCACCCGTATTCTTCAATTCCGTATGCATGTTCGCAAGAACAAATACAATATCCAGCCTAGATGATTGCGGCCGATCAGTGTTGCACCGTGTCGCGACTCGGTGCAACGGTTGCCGAAAGAATTTTGGAAAATTTCTGATGGAAAATAAAATTTTTGGGGGGCATGTGAAACTTTTGGAAAACAAGCAGTTTTCTCCAAACCACTTGGTAAGCTGAAATGAGGTAACAGTAGTGGCCTGATAGTAGGATTGCAGCGCGAGAACAGCTGTGTCTGCAGAGGCCATCATGAAGTTCAACGTTTTGGTGGATATACAATAGTTCGGGCAAAATATCAGATTTCGGTCAAAATTTCCATTTAAGTGTTGTTCGGTGTACTGAATATAAATTTAATGTCTATTTGTCGAGGATAAGACCGTTAAAATGTTCTAAATCCTGGTGAACAGGGGGGATCGTATAGGCTGTAAAACCGCGAAATTCTCATGGTTTCTACGCGTGCTGATGCGGAGCGGAGGCTAAAGGCAGTGAGAGAGCGCATAACAGACGGAGGGAGCAGCATCGCTTGCGCCATGAGTCGTGAGAAACACAATTGTATAGAGGATAGCTCCGCCGAAAACTGGCGAAAGGGCCAGCTCAACCCTGCTGCCGATCGTTCAGGCATTGGTAAGGGCCTTTCACTCTCCCATTTTGAAAGGGCTCGTAAAAATTTTTTAAACAAGGAAGGGTGGGTATAAGGTAGTTTGGACAAACTATCAGATTTCAGTCAAAAATTCTATTCAGGGGTTATTCCGTGCGCTGAATACAAATGTTATGTCTATTTGTCGCGGGAGGGGGGGGTCTTAAAAAAATTTCAAGTCTTTTCCAAAATTTTGGTCAACAGGGGGTGTAGCTCCGCCCAAAATGGGCGCAACCCTGACCCCATGCCGTGGAAGGCCCGATAAGAAGAGCGAAAATGTTTAGGCAAAAGAACTGAGGCGTCTTTATAATTTTGCACCGCACACAAATTTCGTAGTGACAGACGAGGGATCGAATTTTACACGCTTTGTTGAACTTATCAAAGCGAAATAAAGCACGATATGGATTGGAGCGTTGCGTTCACATAGCTTGACCTATGCTGATTGCCGTAGTAGATCTTCAATAATCAATAAATCAGCTGGGTTAAAGCCTTTTTGACGAATAGAACCTTCCAGGTTCGTATAAATTCCTCCGTTTCAGCCTGTAGAGGGCGTTAAGTGGGGTGTTCCAAAGGGAATCCCGTTCCAACAAAAAGGGAACAATAAGTAAGTAGAATGAGGAGAGTCTACAAAAAGAGAACAATATTCTCTGAGACTGACTTTCGTGGCCGATACTTCTTAACAGCAAAAACAAACCGTTGTGGTATTTCACGAGGAAAAGTTCAATGGTTTCCAAGAATGGACTTCAAGTCTTTGACGAGATTATAGGAAAATACTCTCATTAGATGCTGCACTTTGGTTTCGCTTCTCGTAGCAGCTGGAGCTAACCGTCCGTCTGTGTTTTTGGCATCATCTTTTATTCTGATGGTAAGTATTAGGTTTACCTGCACATACTTTTTAACGGTTCTCGTGTAGTCAAGACCATTTTCGGAACCACAGAGTGCTTCCGTGTAGAACACCGCAACGGTTTGTTTTTGCTGTGAAGAAGTATCGGCCAAGAAAGTCAGTCTCAGAAAATATTGTTCTCTTTTTGTAGACTCTCCTCATTCTACTTACTTATTGTTCCCTTTTTGTTGGAACGTTTCTGACGCCAACCAAACCTCTCTTGCTTGGAAGATACCATCTTGTATTAACCTAACCCCATCACCGCCTGCTTCACCGAACACCTTAATATCATCTACAAATACTTCGCACCTAACGCCACAGCGCTCAACGATAGTGGGAATGTCATAAGCATCAATATCAAACAAAATGGGAGACAGGATTCCCTTTGGAACACCCCACTTAACGCCCTCTACAGGCTGAAACGGAAGAATTTATACGAACCTGGAAGGTTCTATTCGTCAAAAAGGCTTTAACCCAGCTGATTTATTGATTATTGAAGATCTACTACGGCAATCAGCATAGGTCAAGCTATGTGAACGCAACGCTCCAATCCATATCGTGCTTGATTTCGCTTTGATAAGTTCAACAAAGCGTGCAAAATTCGATCCCTCGTCTGTCACTACGAAATTTGTGTGCGGTGCAAAGTTATAAAGACGCCTCAGTTCTTTTGCCTAAACATTTTCGCTCTTCTTATCGGGCCTTCCACGGCATGGGGTCAGGGTTGCGCCCATTTTGGGCGGAGCTACACCCCCTGTTGACCAAAATTTTGGAAAAGACTTGAAATTTTTTTAAGACCCCCCCCTCCCCCGACAAATAGACATAACATTTGTATTCAGCACACGGAATAACCCCTGAATAGAATTTTTGACTGAAATCTGATAGTTTGTCCAAACTACCTTATACCCACCCTTGTTTCAAAAATTTTACGAGCCCTTTCAAAATGGGAGAGTGAAAGGCCCTTACCAATGTCTGAACGATCGGCAGCAGGGTTGAGCTGGCCCTTTCGCCAGTTTTCGGCGGAGCTATCCTCTATACAATTGTGTTTCTCACGACTCATGGCGCAAGCGATGCTGCTCCCTCCGTCTGTTATGCGCTCTCTCACTGCCTCTAGCCTCCGCTCCGCATCAGCACGCGTAGAAACCATGAGAATTTCGCGGTTTTACAGCCTATACGATCTCCCCTGTTCACCAGGATTTAGAACATTTTAACGATCTTATCCTCGACAAATAGACATTAAATTTGTATTCAGTACACCGAACAACACTTCAATGGAAATTTTGACCGAAATCTGATATTTTGCCCGAGCAGGCTGGCCCACTTCAATCTCAGGTCATTGCAAGGGTCAGATGACCGCCCTTTCTGTTAGAGCTTTAAGTACAGGATGCTCCGATTGTACGAGTGTTTCATTTTTTTCTTCTTTTTTCTCGTTGTTCTGTTGACTGCGTACTCAGGATCGCGTAATTAACCTCCCTCACATACATTCCGTATGTTTCTTTATTGAAAAATAAAGCTACTGAATTGAATTGAATTGAAAAAGATGCGGAGTGATCGCGTCAGGCGGAAGTCAGCCCAGTGAGTCAAGTCGTCGCAGGGAACAGGAGCGTCCTTCTTCTCCTTCTTCTTTGCAGCCACGTCGAGGGTTTTGTCATAGGTGAAGGAACTGGGCGACCAGTAGTGGATTCGTCCATAGATCCACTGTGGTCAGCGTGGTAGGTCTCACCGGACAGTGAAATAAATGTGCTGTATCATGGCCGATAGTACCGCAGTCCGGACAGACATCAGATTTGCTGTTGCCAATCTTGCTGACGTAGGACATGAGCATTGACGAGTGACCGCAGCGCAGCGAGGCGAGTATGCATCTAGCCCTTCTTCCGAGCTGAGTCTCGGATTTGCAGACCGGGGGCGTTACTTCTCCTAGTATAGGATTCACCGCCGCCTTCTCAAGATGATACCCTACGAACTTGGTGTGCTCCTCGCGCAAAAGACGGAGTCGTTCTTGCTGTGAGTCGTGCCATCTTTGCAAGTTAACTTTGCATGGAGCATCGGCAAATGGCATTCTTTTGGCTTTCTCTCTAACGGGGTTAAGCACTCTCCAGGACGGGTGGTTTGGTTGCTTAATAATATTGATTCGTGATTGTTGGGCTTGCAGCTGACAGTGCTCCTTCACAGACAATAGACGGGCTTCGGCATTACTGGGGAACTCTTCGCACATTCGGTGGCAGTGCGAAGGGCTGCATCTTGTACGCGTTGCATCTTATTCCAGGAAGATTCTGAAACTATATGCTGCCAAACCGGTGCAGCGTATTCCATGGCTGGCTGAAGAATCGCCTTATACGTCATGAGTATCGTTTTCTTGCTGCTACCCCATGAGGTACCGTCTAGGGCCCTGAAAACATTGAGTTTGGCTCTAACGACAGCCTGCTTCTGCTCGGTATTTTTATGAAACTTTAGCGACGGATCGAGCACAAGACCGAGCAGTTTTGAAAATCGAGCAGCAGGCAGACGGTCTCCATCCCACTCTACCTCCGGATGAGCTCTGTGCTCGGATGGGTCCGTTGTGAGGACGGATACTGATGATTTCGATGCGGAGATCTTTAGCATTTTGTCGTCGAAGAACCTCTTCAGCGTCTTCAGGTACTCGTTGATCTTGGTGGCGCCTATCATCTAAAGTACATAGGGCATCTGATGACGTCATCAGGGTGTCATCTAAAGTACATAGGGCATCTGATGATGACACCCTGATGACGTCATCAGATGCCCTATGTACTTTACAAGACACCCTGATGACGTCATGCGATGCCCTATGTACTTTACATGACACCCTGATGACGTCATTAGATGCCCTATGTACTTTACATGACACCCTGATGACGTCATCAGATGCCCTATATACTTTAGATGACACCCTGATGACGTCATCAGATGCCCTATGTACTTTACATGACACCCTGATGACGTCATCAGATGCCCTATGTACTTTAGATGACACCCTGATGACTTCATCAGATGCCCTATGTACTTTACATGACACCCTGATGGCGTCATCAGATGCCCTATGTACTTTAGATGACACCCTGATGACGTCATCAGATGCCCTATGTACTTTACATGACACCCTGATGACGTCATCAGATGCCCTAAGCACTTTACAAGACACCCTGATGACGTCATTAGATGCCCTATGTACTTTACATGACACCCTGATGACGTCATCAGATGACCTATGTACTTTAGATGACACCCTGATGACGTCATCAGATGCCCTATGTACTTTACATGACACCCTGATGACGTCATCAGATGCCCTATGTACTTTACATGACACCCTGATGACGTCATCAGATGCCCTATGTACTTTAGATGACACCCTGATGACGTCATCAGATGCCTTATGTACTTTACATGACACCCTGAGGACGTCATCAGATGCCCTATGTACTTTAGATGACACCCTGATGACGTCATCAGATGCCCTATGTACTTTACATGACACCCTGATGACGTCATCAGATGCCCTATGTACTTTACATGACACCCTGATGACGTCATCAGATGCCCTATGTACTTTACATGACACCCTGATGACGTCATTAGATGCCCTATGTACTTTACATGACACCCTGATGACGTCATCAGATGCCCTATGTACTTTACATGACACCCTGATGACGTCATCAGATGCCCTATGTACTTTACATGACACCCTGATGACGTCATCAGATGCCCTATGTACTTTACATGACACCCTGATGACGTCATCAGATGCCCTATGTACTTTACATGACACCCTGATGACGTCATCAGATGCCCTATGTACTTTACATGACACCCTGATGACGTCATCAGATGCCCAATGTACTTTACATGACACCCTGATGACGTCATCAGATGCCCTAAGTACTTTACAAGACATCCTGATGACGTCATGCGATGCCCTATGTACTTTACATGACATCCTGATGACGTCATCAGATGCCCAATGTACTTTACATGACACCCTGATGACGTCATCAGATGCCCTAAGTACTTCACAAGACACCCTGATGACGTCATGCGATGCCCTATGTACTTTACATGACATCCTGATGACGTCATCAGATGCCCTATGTACTCTACATGACACCCTGATGACGTCATCACATTCCCCATGCACTTTGATGACATCAGAAAGTAACAAACTTGTTAGTCACTTTCCCTGTCCCTTGCCATCAAAAAGTACAGCCTACAACGTGTTTTAGCGATTTGATCTACCGACTGATAATATCACATGATATGATAAGCAGTAAGAAGTAAAGTAGTTGTTGTGAAACAGTAAGTAACAAACTTGTTAGTCACTTTCCCTGTCCCTTCCCATCGAAAAGTATAGCCTACACGTGTTTTAGCGATTTGATCTACCGACTGATAATATCACATGATATGATAAGCAGTAAGAAGTAAAGAAGTTGTTGTGAAACAGTAAGTAACAAACTTGTTAGTCACTTTCCCTGTCCTTTCCCAACGAAAAGTACAGCCTACTTTTAGCGATTTGATCTACCAACTGATAATATCACATGATATGATAAGCAGTAAGAAGTAAAGTAGTTGTTGTGAAACAGTAAGTAACAAACTTGTTAGTGACTTCCCCTGTCCCTTCCCATCAAAAAGTACAGCCTACGACGTGTTTTAGCGATTTGATCTACCGACTGATAATATCACATGATATGATAAGCAGTAAGAAGTAAAGTAGTTGTTGTGAAACAGTAAGGAACAAACTTGTTAGTCACTTTCCCTGTCCTTTCCCAACGAAAAGTACAGCCTACTTTTGGCGATTTGATCTACCAACTGATAATATCACATGATATGATAAGCAGTAGGAAGTGAAGTACTTGTTGTGAAACAGTAAGTAACAAACTTGTTAGTCACTTCCCCTGTCCCCTCCCATCAAAAAGAACAGCCTACGACGTGTTTTAGCGAATTGATCTACCGACTGATAATATCACATGATATGATAAGCAGTAAGAAGTAAAATAGTTGTTGTGAAACAGTAAGTAACAAACTTGTTAGTCACTTTCCCTGTCCCTTCCCATCGAAAAGTACAGCCTACGACGTGTTTTAGCGAGTTGATCTACCAACTGATAATATCACATGATATGATAAGCAGTAAGAAGTGAAGTAGTTGTTGTGAAACAGTAAGTAACAAACTTGTTAGTCACTTCCCCTGTCCCTTCCCATCAAAAAGAACAGCCTACGACGTGTTTTAGCGAATTGATCTACCGACTGATAATATCACATGATATGATAAGCAGTAAGAAGTAAAGTAGTTGTTGTGAAACAGTAAGTAACAAACTTGTTAGTCACTTCCCCTGTCCCTTCCCATCAAAAAGTACAGCCTACGACGTGTTTTAGCGAATTGATCTACCGACTGATAATATCACATGATATGATAAGCAGTAAGAAGTAAAGTAGTTGTTGTGAAACAGTAAGTAACAAACTTGTTAGTCACTTTCCCTGTCCCTTCCCATCGAAAAGTACAGCCTACGACGTGTTTTAGCGAGTTGATCTACCAACTGATAATATCACATGATATGATAAGCAGTAAGAAGCAAAATAGTGAATGTGAAACAGTAAGTAACAAACTTGTTAGTCACTTCCCCTTCCCATCGAAAAGTACAGCCTACGACGTGTTTTAGCGAGTTGATCTACCAACTGATAATATCACATGATATGATAAGCAGTAAGAAGTAAAATAGTGAATGTGAAACAGTAAGTAACAAACTTGTTAGTCACTTCCCCTTCCTCTTCCCATCGAAAAGTACAGACTACGACGTGTTTAAGCGATTTGGTCTACCAACTGATAATATCACTTGGTATGATAAGTAGTAAAAGATGAGGTAGTTAATGTTGAAGTAAGTGAGTAGGTATTCATATCTGTCCACATACCAACTTACCTACCTGCCCAACTAATCGCCTGCGACCACTGGCAGTGGCTAGTGGCAGGAACGAGGAACGAGGGACAGGACACGAGGGACGCGTTACAAGAAAAATCGCGAATTTTAGCTAAGCTTCCGCCGATCTAACTTTGTTAATTTTCAATCGATTTGGCTCAAATTTTGTCAGCGGGTGTCTTCTAGACTCTCTCACTTATATCCAGAAGTAAATCTCTAGAAAATTTGTTTTACAGGTTTTATTAACTACTTTACCAAAATCTAAGTGATCACAAGTGCCAGGCAAAACCAAACCTCTCCAGCCGCTTCGCGGCTGGAGCGATTGATGCGGTTTATCGCTGGTCTCTAAATTGGGGTCTTCCTCTGTCAGTAGTGAAAACAAAAGTTTTGCACCTGGGACATTCTAATCAACTAGCCATCTACAAAATAAATAATGTACAGATCGAGGCGGTCGACAAAATCCTGGCTGGTAATTATCAGCCAGCCGCTGGTGAGATTTGAACAGCAGCGCCAGCCGCGGTTTGAATTTGAATGTTTTTTTTTCTTGATTAAACAAGCCACGGACCTAACTAAAAGTCATTTTCAAATTTATTACATGTGCAAACACATGCGATATGGCATTAAAAAATCAACAAACTGAACACAATCAATTCAATCACTATAAAACTAATTAAAAAAACAAGACTAAAACATCAATGGTTCCTGTTGAAGATACCGATCGACCACCGTTTTGAAGTCAGCATAGGTAGCCGGCACTTGCAACTTCTTACTCAAGCTTAGATAGTCCAATCCCGCACGAATTGTGAAGAAATGCCGCCCTATTTGAGAACGAGGCCTTGGAAAGCTGAGTTTGAACCGTTGCCCTCTTGTATCCTAACGTATCGGCGTGAAAGACTCAGATAATTTCAAACCAACAAGCCCATTCAGCATTTTAAAAACCAGGAACAAATCATTTCTCCTCCTACGTACAACAAGGGTGTCCAAGTGCAACCCTTTATTCCTAAGGTAACCCCTAGGTATAGCGCTATAATAGAATCCCATCGCTCTTAAAGGCACAGTCCAAGCTCAGGGACAAAACCTGTGATTTCCACACAATTGTGAAGTAGACCCACCCCGCATAACCCCTGCAAAGTGCGAGCTCTCAGTTCCTCCGAATAAGCGAGATATAGGAGGAAGCCACTCTGGGGCGCCCACATCCTGTACAGGGATGTGCGGAATTTTCTGTTTTCTGCCAATTTTTGGCCATTTTTTTCTGTTTTCTGTAAAAATGGGCAAAAATTGGACAGAAAACAGAAAAAAACGTGTACCGCGATCTGCAGCAGGAATGTCCTAGAAAAAAGTAGCCGGATTTATCGGAGCTAAGTCGATAGGGTGGGGGAGTACTTCACCCAGTGCACGGTGCTGTTCCCTGTACACGGTCAGGTTCGATCCTCGCCGAGGTGAACCAAACCAACCAACCCTCCGGGGTCCTTCAATTGGTAACAGATTCATGTAGGGAGATGAAGGCATTCTTTAGGAAGTCGGCTGGTCCCTGCAAAAACCCATTCCTCTGAAAAAATTTGCCGCGTCAGTGCCGGGAAATTACCGCGATCCTTGACTGTGCCGCGATAGTTCCGCCTCAGACATTGAGATTGGCGGACCGCCGGCATTTGCCAGGCGAGCAAAAACCATTCCCGGTGTCGGACAGCTATTACCCGGCGGTCCGCCAAAACCCTGCCAGCGGTCCGCCAGGACGCTGGCTGTCTATTACCTGGCAGCCCGCTGTTGAACAATCATTTGCCAGTTTCTTGGCAGACCGATGAATCGGGGTGGGTCCCTCACCTCAGACCGTTGCGTAGGAGATCGCCTACGCAACGGTCTGAGGTGAGGCATCCACCCCACCCCCACACCGTGGGAACTTTCCCACCAGCTACCAAAAATATGCTAGCCTCTGAAGAGTGACTTCAGGTCACCTTCCAGGGCCGGCATCAAAGTGCCGAGTGAGCACGCACTGGGGTGCGTTCCAAGAACATTCCCATGGCAAAACGCGTCCATGGAATCGTAGCCACGGCCACGTAGAAGCAATTTTCAGTTATAATTCGCATCCATGGAAAGCAAATTTGTCCATGGTGAGGTTGCTTTTCCTCCCACAGCGTCGTGGGAACGTTCTTGGAACGCACCCCTGGACTGAATCGCCCTATATACCGGCTGAGTTTATCAATGAAATCAGAGATCGAGCTATGACATGTTGAAACGTGTTCTCTCGAGTGCCAGTCATTTGACGACTCAGCGCCAAGCGAAGGCCACTGGGCGGTTAAGCGCCAGCCGAGTGCCGATTGGCGCACAACTGCGTTTTCATGCATTCGGTAATTTCGAGGTGTGATCGCCCGTGTCAGCTGAATGCAAGTTATCGCGCAGCTTTCAGGCAGCTGGCACATTTTCGCCAGCGGTCCGCCGCTCGCACTAATTGAGATGCCAAGGATGAGCAAGCTGTCGGCCTCGTTAATGCCAATTACCACTCAGGCGAACTCAAATGTCGACAGCAGGTTGAAACACCTCTTTCTCGAGCAACCGTCGATAACAGGTTCTTTCGGGAGTAAAACATGGACCTGTTATCGACCTGCTATTGAACTGTCGATAGCAGGTTCACAGCAGGTTGACAAGGCAACACATCCTACCGCTGGTGAGCATTGATCGTGCAAATCTCCGAATGCTTGGCGAAATATTCAGTCGGTTTCGCAATTGAGGACGCTGCTTTTCTTTTTTTACATTTTGGTTAGCACACCTGTTTTTGTGCAATAACGCCCAAATCAGGCCTGTTGTTGAATGGAATTAATGCTCGAATAGTGTTCTAGGGATTTTCCAAGAATTCCACTATTTTGTTCACTTTTGGGATTTTAATATGCGATTTTTTCAAGCACCATATATATTTGGAATCTTGATACATCTTTTTTTTAACATTCGATTCCGTCACGATTTTTTACTCTCTTCTCTATTTATCGGAGGTTTCATATTTTCTGCCTCTCGAGTATTCCGTTTATTGGGGAATTTGAATAATTATTTGCTCTCGGTTAGGTTAAATGCCCGTTTGTTCGAATATTTGTCTCCATTCAGCTGACAACATAATTGCCCATCAAAAAAATTTCAATTGTACAGGTATATTTTTTGAGAACCATTTGAAATTCGAAATCGAGTAATTGCTTGAGCATTTGTACAAATTTTCACACGTAATACAATTGAATCGAGTCTAGGATTTATTTTTGAACAAATTCATTTATTAGAAAATTTTGTAAAGGACTCACTCCGAGTTTTCAATTCGTTGCGAGATTTTATGAAGGCCATGATCGATAAATTCTCATCCCTCATTAGTTCTTCTATTGATGCTGTAGTTACCGTCGGCATGGACCCTAGTGCTACATTGCGTTCCATTCAAGGTTGGCGCAGACTCGGTGCACCTATCTTACAGCATAGGACACCGAGTTTGCACCAACCTTCATCAGAGAGCACAAAGTATCACTAGGATTCATGCCAGCTGCACGTAATAGACAGAGGCAATCGTCGCTAGGTTTTGAATAAATGAATATTTCAGATATCGCGTTTTTTAGAGCACCTCGGATGATTGGGTAATATGCATAGCCTTTATTGAAAAATTTCTCAAGAATATAATTTATCATTATAACCACTTCAAAATTACCGAAAGTACGAATAACTTCGAATGAGACATTTTTAAAATTTTCGGATGAATTAAATACTCAATTAATGCGTTTCTGAAATTCCGGAATGGGTGAATAGATTTTAATAAGGCCTCTCTTTTTCTTGACTGTACGATTGAATTTGAAATCCTGTCTTCTATTCGAAGCGAATGCATACTTGGAAAACATATCCGAATACTCGGACGAAAATCCGGTTTTTCCAAAATATTTCCAAGTATTTAGATCGTAAATACTTTCTGCACATTTTTTTTCAATAGCCGCAAATTTGTATGTAGTGACACAAAACTGGCCTCCCATTCAGAAAATCGAATATGCAAGCTCTATTAACAAACCGAATATTCCATAACCCAAATGATTCAAATTTCTGAATGAATCGAAGGTTTGGAAAAGCAAAAATCAAAATTTTCGACTGAAACGAACATTTGAAAAAATCAGAAATTGGATTTTCCGGTTGAATCGAATATTCAAAAACTCAAATCTACTAACTATTTGAATTTATATCACTCAGGCTCCTTGAGTCGGGTTCAGAAGTGCGTCGGCACGCTGCTTGATCATCTTTCATAGTCCTGGCCGCAAGCGCGGCACGCGCGGTGGGCTATGAAACTTTTCACCGCTCGGGACGTGCCTCGACGCGCTTGTCGCCCATCCAGGGGCGGCATGCATGAAAACACCGTGAAATCAAGGTTTAACGTTCGCGCGTGTGTGCAAAGGTGAGCGGCGAGCGCGTAGACCCATACAAAGAGCCAAGAGCGCCTCCATCGTGGCGCCGTCCAAACCGCCATGGCGGTTTTACCACTTGTATCATTACACGGTGCTCAGTTTAAGTCTACTGCAACATAAACAACTCTACCGTTATCCTACGCTACCGTGTGCGCAAATGCAGGCTAAGAATTTTCGTGCATGTCACAATCTTTCTCAACTTTACTCCGCACAGTCATTTCGGTAGTGCCGGGCATTTCATAGTTGCTTCCCGTCTTTTTTATTCTTATAGCGTGTCGCGCGGTTGAAAGTTTCATAGTCCACCGCTCGTCCCGAGCGGCACGTGCATTTCGCGCTCGAGGTGAGGGCTATGAAAGATACCCTACTTACGGAGAGTAGATCAGCAGGTTTTCCCTTATGTGTACCATCTGTGGAATTGCGTGATTCTGGTCGTTCAGGGCGCGTGCGGCGCGCGCGATGCTCGCAGCGACGAACAACACTAGGTGATTTAATATCGATTACATTCAGCGACGATGACGACCGACGCGGCGTGAAGGGCGACTAGGAGGCACCGATACGGCACTAAATCACTGCCAGCGAGTGGCAACAGACGCCGCGACGATGATGTTTTGAAAAAATTTTGTCGCCGTGTAAAGGCTGACGCTCGGCGTCCACTCGCCTGTCTCTGCTACTCTGCAGACCCTTAAAAGCCGTGTTCACGATGAAAATCGTTTTTCTGATTTCACTCCTATCTTGAAAACCGCCCCACGCTGATTCCAATGATGTCTCTGAAATCGTAAAAGACCTTCTGGGACCGGAGTTATGGTCCCTTAAAAATTGGGCTAAGGAAACATGGTGGACGAGCTGTCCGAGGCTTGTAACTCCCGTCTTTTGCAGCCGATGTGTGCGAGCTGACCTGAGTAAAGAGAGAAGTTGAGAATGAAGGGAAGAACGGGGCTAATGATTGGAAATCATCGCTCATCTCACGATCTCGAGCATCCATTTGTTCACGTCGGTGGGCGTGTGCTGCGCTTTTGGAGTTTTCCTTGCGCTCGAAGTGGAGACTTCGGGCTCTTTTGGAGCTTTTCCTGGCTCTTTTTCATGCGTCCTTTCGACGTCAACGTTACAGTGTGCCCCTCCACTACCCATTCCTAGTGGAAACTGAAACACATTTTTCATCGTGAACAATGCCTCTAAGGTCGGGATCACACTTGCAGTGACGAGCCACTCGGCGCAATGCTTACCATCAATATCGACCGGAAACCAATATGCCTGAAACGCATAGTCGCTGTCGCTGGCCGCGGTCTCGGCAGGTGTTATCCCGGCCTAACCTCCGCTCCGCACCAGCCCGCGCCGAAAACACAACAATTTCACTGTTTTAGGGGGTTTTTAGAGTTCCATCGCCGATCGCTGCGATAGCATGCTTCGAATGAGAATTTACATGCGATGCAATAACGATCAGTTCTCATAATTATCATGCTATAGCACCACACGGCGACCGAAGTCTAAAACAGACTTTACAAGCTATATGCATCTTTTCAGCAAATATGGATTACCTTTCGTACGCGCAACACTTCCTCTACCTATTAGAGCTACCCGAAATCTCTACGTTTGTATTTTACATCGAAGTGTTGGGAGAGGTTCTAGGGACCGAAAATATTTTAGTACACCTCGCTCACTTCTTTCAACGCATCGACGCTGTTTAAGATCCTAGAACATTTGAACTGCTTGAGGACTGATTCCCAGTACCAAATCGAATTCGGGGAACTTTATCTCAATTTAGAGAATTTCGAATTTCTTGAATTGTTTACAAGCATTATGCGCAACGATTTATCCCACTGCATAGATTAATTTTGCCAAATCTCAAAGATTTTTCAGAGATTCGATTTATCTGGAGAGAAATAACCAAGATCGGAAAGTAGTTGTAATCAGATAAGGCAATGTGAATAATTCCTACACCCATAAATGTGAGGTTTAGTGTGGAAAAATATTCGGATCATGAGGCCGTGCTAGGAGTTCCCGTTTTGAAAAAGTCCCGGGAACTGCGGATTTCGCTTTATTGGAGAAATTTCGTTAACCCGTTTCATTAATTACCGTAATCCAGCCCTCACATAGTCAAGTTCTATAGAGTTATTTTTCTCATTTCTCTCGGTTTTTATATCGTTACTACATATTTGTTGCTTAATGCTTCAAATGAAGCCTGTTAAGCCGAACCGATTCGAAAGTAAATTAAATAATATTTTTCATTTTTTCTCCTCTGCTAGTCACTGGAAGCTGCGAAATAGCTGAAATATTGAGCCAGTAAGAGTTGGACCTTGATAAGAAATAGAAAAACCGAAATGCCCATGTTTAGGCGCCATTCATGCTCTTCAACACCCTTGCGGCACTCGCGTGGCGCGCGGGCGTGGCGTTGGAGTCAAAATGGCCTTACCCTCGTCCGCGCGGCACGCGCGTGACGCCCGCTCCGCCATAACGGCAACGACTTTTACAACGTTTTCATCATTTTTTAAATTAAACCACCATCAATTTCATTCCGTTCTATAATAATTAATCCTACTATCATGATAGCGAAGCCGTGTACAGTATTGGCTTGCCGAACAAAGTTAGGGCCCATTTTGATCCGCTCCGCCGCAGCGTCGCCGCTGGAATATTCGTAGCCTCCGCAAGCGCCTGACGCGCGTAGAAAGTATTCATACTATAGTTGTACACGAAAAAAATTTTCGAAAGATTTTTCGAAATTTTTTTCGTTCGTGCGGAAATTCGTCGAACGAAATTTTTTCAAATTTCGTTTGTTCTAAATTTTTTCGGACAAAAAAGTTCGATTTTCGTTCGTTCGACATTTTTTTCGAAATTGTACAACTATAATTCATACCCCCAAACCCCGCCCGCGGGAGACGTGTGCCGCGCTGGCGTTGAGGAGTGTGTTTACTGCCTTCAGGGAAGTCGAGCATGGGGACGGCTACAATAACAGCTAGGGATAGCAATACTACAGCAATAGTTTTTGAATCCTGCGAAGTTCCAGCTCGTTTAGCTGCTCCGAATTTCGCAGTTGGCCACCCTACCAATAACAGCCCGGCGTTAGGATGTCTGCAGCAAAATGAATAAATCCGGCGGTAGCAGGTCGACAGCTGAACCTTTCGGGGCTTCATTTAGGCCATGCCGCCGTCTGCGAATCCGGCGCTAGGAGGTCTACAGCTGGACCTTTCGGCGTGATACCAGGTTCTCTCGCGCCGAAATCACCATTTTTTTCGTGTCCTCAGCTGATGTGCTCTGTGATGACACCTCAGAAACCTGCTGTCGACATTTGAGTTTGCCTGAGCAGATAAATGCCAGTCATCACCCAGCTGAAGACAACTGGCTCATTTTCGCCAGCGGTCCGCCGCTCGCACTAATTGAGATGCCAAGTATGAGCCAGCTGTCGGCTTCGTAATTGCCGATTGCTAGCTAAATGCCACTTATCATCCAGCTGTTAGGCAACTGGCACATATTCGCCAGCCGTCCGCCGCTGGTATTAAATGAAATGACGAGTGTATGCCAACTGTCGGCCTCGTGATTGCCATTGGCCAGCTAAATGCCATATGTCATCCAGCTGTTGAGCAACTGGCGAATTTTCGCCAGCTGTCCGCTGCTCCCAATTTCCGAGGCGATAGTGCCGCAGCGGCTCCGTGATCAGACGATTCTGCTGCCGTGTCTTAAGCCTCGACATCGCCGCGGCAGTACCGCAGCGGCTCCGCGTTTGGACCGCGCCGGCTCCACAAATATGCAGCAGCCAACACGCGTGGAGTACGATTAACTGTCCTGTGTGGTAAAACGAAATAGTCGTTCTACCAATATATCCAATTTTGAGGTACATTCCGTATTTCATCGTGCGCAAAAGCGGCGGTAAGCTCTGTCCTTATCAGACAAAGGACGTAACGACCGCAGGTGCGAATTTTTGTTCTTACATTTAGCCCCCCCCCTAGTTGTCTTATAATTTTCAAATAACTTCATATCGGACACTCTCCCGCAGCCGCTGCGGCGTTATCGCGGAGCCGAAGCGGCACTTTCGGGTCCCCGCTACGGATCTGCGGTAGTGCCGCCGCGGCTCCGCGATAGTGCCGCTTCAGCGCTTGTACGCGCCAAAGCGGCGCTATCGCGGAGCCGCAGCGGCAATTTCTCTCAAAGTCAATCCTCTACGAATACGACGTCTAATGCGCTGCGCATTTCAATAGGGATTCAGGAAGCCGATTTCTTATCTTTATCTTATAGTGCATACTCTCACCCAGAGATTAATCGTTGAAGAGTCCCTCAGATGTAACACAAAGCAGTCAAGTGAAAGGAAAACTGCCATGTGACTCTTTAGTAACAATAATAAGCCATCAATATTAAGTACTTCTTCTTCTTCTGCAGCCTCAAAGTGGTTTTTGTCATAGGTTGAGGAACTGGGCGGCCTTGACAGGATTCGTCCAAAGGTCCATTGTGGTTAAGGAGGTAGGTCTCTTCGGGCACATGAACAAGAGCGCCGTGTCGTGTCCGGGAGCACCACAGTCCGGGCATGCGTCTGGTCGGCTGCTGTCGATTTTGTTGACGTAAGACATGAGCAGAATAGAGTGACCACAGCGCAGCGATGCAAGAGCACATCTGGCTCGTCTGCAGAGTTGAGACTCGGTCTCGCAAACCCGAGGCGGCACTGCTCCTAAAATAGGGTTCACAGCCGCCTTCTCCAGATATCCTCAAACAAACTGGAGACGCTCCTTGCGCAGAAGACGAAGCCTTTCCATGTTGGAGTCGGCCCATCTCTGTACATCAACTTTACGAGGAGCATCTGCGAACGGCGTCCTAATCGACATCTCTAATAGGCTTCATAATTCTCTTTGCCGGATGATCCGGCTGTCTCAGATCATTAATATACATCTGCTGTGCCTGGAGTTCACAATGCTCCTTGAGCGGCAATATGCAGGCCTCCGCGTGAAGATGCTCCACCGGGGAGCTCCTTGCACAACCGGTAGCAATTCCAAGCGCAGCATTCTGTACACGCTGCAGCTTATTCCAGGAGCTGTCAGACACCAGGTGCTGCCACACTGGTGCCGCATATTCCAGAGCCGGCTGAAGTATTGCTCTGTAGGTTCTCAATATAGTCTCTCGGCTGCTTCCCCATGATGTTCCTCCGAGAGCTCTCAAGATACTAAGTCTAGCCTTGACGACTGTTTGTTTCTGTTCCGCGTTTTTGTGGAACTTCAATGACGGATCAAGAATAAGGCCAAGCAGCTTGGGGAATTTTGCTGCTGGCAACAGGTCACCATCCCATTTGACATCTGGATGGGCACTGTGTTCCTTGGTGTTTGCTGTAAACACTGAAACCTGTTGCAACACTAAGTACTTAACGCCCACTATTCATACCCGCTCCCCAGCGTACCCGCTTTAGCAGAGCGGGGCAATATTGACCCCAACTGTGCCATGCACGCAAAACTCTAAATACGTGTTTTAATTAACTGCAACGTAGATGGCACAGAATTTAAGATGAAGCGCCAAGAAATTGATGGTGAGACGTGACTTTCAGCTCTGAGGAGTAGTACAGTGTTCAAACCAGCAGTTATCCCACAGTCAGTGTCAAAATATGTACCTTACGGAACGGAAAGCTCGCTCCGTCTGCACTACGTACTCCTTGCACAGACATACATATGTATTGAGCTTCTAATAGAGTAATCGAGCTTCTATTGCCTGGGAAAAGGAAGGTTCGATGAACATTTGTCATCTCATCGCACTCATAATCTGCATTTCTTGAGCGTCTATACTTTTTGCTCTGGCCAACTGTAAGGCTTTGGAAATTCAATGAAAGAGACATACATCACTCAAAAAATGTATTAAAAAATTGAATGTTTTGGAAATTTTCGTTTAGTGTAGGCTGAACACCCTTTATTGATTCTTCGAAATTTTCTGTTTTCTGCCCATTTTTGGAGATTTTTTTCTGTTTTCTGTCAAACTAGATTTTCTGTTTTCTGTTTCCGAAAATATTTTTACCGCACATCCCTGATCCTGAAGCCACTTTGGCACGCCCCTTTTACGATCTTTCGAGCTCAACAGTGGCGAGATGAGCGACGATTTCCTATCAGTAGCCCCGTTCTTCCCTTCATTCTCAGCCTCTCTCTATAGTCAGGTAAGCTCGTATA
Organism: Aplectana chamaeleonis; assembly: GCA_029168955.1. NCBI lineage: Eukaryota > Metazoa > Nematoda > Chromadorea > Rhabditida > Cosmocercidae > Aplectana > Aplectana chamaeleonis. Next base: position 188,816 of record JAPDOI010000828.1, on the reverse strand, counting down.
CATCAGTTGCGAACGACAGAACTTACAAGCCTCGCACAACTCGTCCACCACTTTTCCGAAGCCCAATATTTGAGGGGCCATAACTTCGTTCCTAGTGGGTCTTGTACGATTCCAGGGACATCAATGGAATCAGCGTAAGACCGTTTTCAAGATGAGCAGAAAAACAGAAATACGATTTTGAGGTTGGACCGTGCCTTTAAGAAAACTTTCCTCGTAAAACTATTTTGCACCTTTTCTATTTTATCAATAAACATGCGCTTATGCGGTGAAAAAACGCAGGTCCCATATTCCACCATAGAACGTACATAAATTTTATATGCTTTGGTCATTAGCTGCGGATCCTTAGACCGCAAGGACTTGAATAATAGAAACAGCCTTTGTTGCGCTTTGGCAGCGATGTGCCCACAATGTTCCTCAAACGTGAGTTTATTATCAAGTATGAACCCAAGGTCCTGGATTTTGTCGACCGCCTCGATCTGTACATTATTTATTTTGTAGATGGCTAGTTGATTAGAATGTCCCGGGTGCAGAACTTTTGTTTTCACTACTGACAGAGGAAGACCCCAATTTAGAGACCAGCGATAAACCGCATCAATACCATCTTGTATTAACCTAACCCCATCATCGCCTGCTTCACCGAACACCTTAATATCATCTGCAAATACTTCACACCTAACGCCACAGCGCTCAACGATAGTGGGAATGTCATAAGCATCAATATTAAACAAAATGGGAGACAGGACTCCCTTTGGAACACCCCACTTAACGCCCTCTACAGGCTGAAACGGAGGAATTTACACGAACCTGAAAGGTTCTATTCGTCAAAAAGGCTTTCACCCAGCTGATTTATTGATTATTGAAGATCTACTACGGCAATCAGCATAGGTCAAGCTATGTGAACGCAACGCTCCAATCCATATCGTGCTTGATTTCGCTTTGATAAGTTCAACAAAGCGTGTAAAATTCGACCCCTCGTCTGTCACTACTTAACAACAGTTGCTCTATGATTAACCGCCGAACCGTATTTTTTGTCATTTCACTACATTTCTCAGCTTTCCCATCACTTCAGTTTATTATGTCCCAAATCATTCTCAGAGAAAATTGAAAATTCAATCCATTTTTTGACTTCAAATTTCTCCTTCAGTACATTGCCAAATCATTGCTTTTGTCAGGAAGCTAAATTTTCAGAAATTTTGAATTTTGGGATAAAGTGTTTGCGACCACCTCTCGCCACCACCCGTTGAGAAATTACATAATCACGCCTAACCCTGAGCAGGACAATCCAATCAAAAATAGAAAGGAGAAAAGAACCAGGACAACAATCGATGTACGTACTTTTCCAGCTCGATTCGCCTCTTGATCTCATCACGCGCCAAATGAGCGAACTTCACGGCCTTCCTCTCCTTAACAAATAAATTTTATTCTACGAGGGACATTCCAGGATAAGAGTACAGTGAAATGATGTGCTTGCTAGCCGTGTCAACCTTTGGCAGACATAAGAGCGCACAACACCACGTAACGGGTCGCGAATGGGTGAAGTTTGACCCTAGCTTGGGGTAAAGACGTAGTTCATACTGCTTCGTTTAGCTTCAATGTCAGCAAAGTAAACTTCATCAGAATACCTCCACTTGTCGCTAGTTTCCCACGCTTTCCTGCTATTATATTTTAGCACCAAAACTCACCCACCCGACAGGCAACTCGTGAATAAGGAAGCATCAAAATCAATATGGTTGAACGAGATAGAACATAAATATTCCGAGCTCAAAATTTTCTATATGCTACAGGGTATTACCAAAATTGGGCATTTTCATAGCTTCGCAGAATATCGAGGGATTTATAATATATTTCGAAAAATTTTCCCAGCTCCGGCTCAAAACTTTATTGGGGGCTTATTAGGGTGCAGAACACGAGTCTGGGGCGCATCTGTCGATATTCTGAGGGTTTCTGTTACTGACCGCTGGCAGGGTTCTGGCGGACCGCAGGCTGAAATGAAAGCTGGTGAACACCGGGAATGGTTTTCGCTCGCCAGGTAAATGACGGCGGTCCGGCAATACCTTTGTCTGAGAAGCTATAATTATCATTGTGTCTACCACAAACTACAGGGTAGCTTCTCAGACAAAGGGATTGCCGGACCGCCGTCATTTACCTGGCCAGCAAAAACCATTCCCGGTGTCCACCAGCTTTCAGCCTGCGGTCCGCCAAAACCCTGTCAGCAGTCCGCCAACACGCTGTTCGACCGCTGGCAGCCTTTTGGCTACTTTTGGCTACTATTTGCCACTTTCGCTGTTGAGCAATCACTTGACTGCGCTCCGCCAGTCTCTTGGCGGACCGATGGGTCGAGATGGGTCACCGCAGATCGTTGCGTAGGAGATCGCCTACACAAAACGGTCAAGCGGGACGTTGCGTAATTTTTCGAAATCGGAGCGACCCACCATCAACTTTTTTTTCGGAATCCAAAATTTTTGCGACCCCCCCCCTTCCCGAGGAGCGATTTCTGGCCAGCTTATACTGGATTACTAAAACTGTCAGAAGCCGAAAATTCGTTCAGTAGTCGGGCTCAAGCGTCTAAAACCTGTGCGATGCTACGATCCTACCCTTTGGTGACCCAAAATATCGAGAATTTTAGGGATATTTTCACCAAAATTTCCATTTTTGGTCCGAAATTTCCGCGATCCCCCCCACCCTCCCCCAGTTGCGAAATTTTGCAACCCCGCTTGACCCTGCTCTTATTTTTTTCGTGTTATTCTTGCGTACATCTTTAGTAAATAATTCAGGTGTATGAGGGGTGTATTGATGGGGGGGGGGAATTACTGTTTTTCATTGTTTACAGTGTTTCGTTCTCCAAAATTGGGTGAAAAAATTTGGATTTCGCCGTCAGTTAGGATGCTGTGCGCTTCTGCGGCGTCGCACGATGATCGGCGGGAAACTTCCAATTTTATCAAACTTCCAATTTTATCTCAATTTTGAGAAAAAACACCACAAACGTTCTCAAACTATGTTTCTCCCCCCCCCCCACGCCAAACACACGATACCAACACATCTTAAGTATAGATATAAAGTCTTAACTATAGGTACACGCAGGAATAACCCGCAAAATGAAAAGAAGAGAAAAAAACAATAACCCAGAAAAAATTATCAGCTGTTCATTATCGATTAATGGCAACCTTGGAACAGAGCCAGCATAGGCTACAGTATGCACAATGAAATTACGCAACACACACCACCTTTTTCTTCTTCTTTGCAGCCACATCTATGGTTTTGTCATAGGCGGAGAAACTGGGCGACCAGTAGTGGATTGGTCCATAGATCAATTGTGGTCAGCGAGGTAGGTCTCACCGGACAGTTGAATAAATGTGCCGTGTCATGGCCGATAGTACTGCAGTCCGGACAAACATCAGATTTGCCGCTGTCAATCTTGCTGACGTAGGACATGAGCATTGACGAGTGACCGCAGCGCAGCGAGGCGAGTATGCATCTAGCCCTTCTTCCGAGCTGAGTCTCGGATTTGCAGACTGGGGGCGTTACTTCTCCTAGTATAGGATTCACCGCCGCCTTATCAAGATGACACCGTACGAACTTGGTGTGCTCCTCGCGCAGAAGACGGAGTCGTTCTTGCTGTGAGTCGTGCCATCTCTGCAAGTTGACTTTGCTTGAAGCATCGGCAAATGGCTGTCTTTTAGCTCTCTCTCTCTCTCTCTCTCTCTAACGGGATTAAGTACTCTCCATGACGGATGGTTGAGCTTGCAGCTGATAGTGCTCCTTCACTGGTAGTAAACGTGTTTCGGCATGCAAGTGCTCAACTGGGGAACTCCTGGCACAACCGGTGGCGATGCGAAGAGCGGCATTCTGTACTCGTTGCATCTTCGTCCAAGAGGAGTCTGAGACTATATGCTGCCAAACCGGTGCAGCGCACTCCAGTGCGGGCTGGAGGATCGCCTTGCACGTAGTGAGTATAGTTTCCCTGCTGCTTCCCCATGAGGTACCGCCCAGGGCCCTGAGTACATTGAGCTTGGCTTTGACGACCGCCTGCTTCTGCTCGGTATTTTTATGAAACTTGAGCGACGGATCGAGCACAAAAGCGAGCAGTTCTGGAAATCGCGCAACAGGTAGACGGTCTCCATCCCACTTTACGTCCGAATGAGCGCTGTGCTCGGAAGGATCCGTTGTGAGAACGGATACTGACGACTTGGATGCAGAGATCTTTAGCATCTTCTCGTCGAAAAAGATCTTCAGTGCAATCAGGTACTCATTGATCTTATTGGCGGCCACCTGTATGTTTCGATCTCGACACATGTCCATCGATGACAAAGCTTGTAAATTCCAGCAGAGCTGTCGTGGTGGAATGCAGCTTTCTGAATCCGTGCTGAAACACCTGGTTGTCATTATGCTCTGAAAGGTCCTTTACGATCAGTTTTTCGGCTACTTTAGCAAAAGAGGACAGCAAGCTAATAGGTCTGTATCCCTTGACTGAAGCTTGAGGCTTGCCAGGCTTGGGCAATGGCACGACGTTAGCTGTTTTCCAATTCTGCGGGATAGTGCACGAACTGAACGAGGTGTTTATCAAGTCAGTGAGAAGCGGAAGGATTACAGTTGGTAACTTCTTCAAGACAGCAGGGCATATTCCGTCAGGACCAACCGCTTTGGAGTTCCGCATATCCTTTATAACCTTCTCAACTTGCGTCGTAGTGAACGCTTCGGCCGTGCTCATAAACGGGAGGCGGCACAACTCTCGTACAGTCACTCTATTCTGCGGACCACGCTTTCCACTGGTGATGAAAAAACTTTTCCCGAGCGCATAAGCGGCTTTTTTCCTGATTTGAATACACCGTTGTCCAATTCTATTGTGGAGACGGTGGCAGGCGAGCTCTTACCCGGGGGGTTCTTACCCTCTTACCCGACCGCCTTTTTCTGTTGCCGTGGGCTGTGTATTTAAATGAGACTTTACTCACAACGCTTAACTATGAAAATGGGCGTTCAGTAGCCGTCGAATGATAAATACTGTCGTTCTCTGGGCCAAATTACGGTCCGCATTTGCGGACTACTGTTTCATAATGCGGCACTTGATAATCGTGTTGGGACCACTTGGTCCCGGCACCATTCACATTTCGCCCAGCACGATTAACACGTGTCGCATGAGGAAACAGCCGTAGTCCGCAAATGCGGACCGGGATTTTGTTCAGAGAACGATAGTACATGGCAGAAAATGTAATTTTTCTAAATTTGTCGATAAATGCGAAATCCGCCTTATTGAGATATTTTAGCTGACCCGTTTTGGTGCTATAATTTAGTATTTATGGGTTCAATTTTTCCACACATTTCTGCTGCCCTGATATGTAGATAGAAGAGAAAGAGAGGCATTTAAAGATTTTCTGAATTTAAAACTCTACATTTTTATACAAAATTCGAATCAGCTCGAGTTTTCCTTGTAGCGGAGGACCCTTTCAGATGAAGCTATGGTTAAGCTTTAAAGGTTTGCCATACTCGATTGGAATATCACAGACGGATAAGGGGACGATGAATTACACTCGCAGCAGAACTTGCGGACCAACCATATATGTACCATGGAAAAGATCCCCTAGAAGCTCAAAAATATCCTCCAAAGCAGGGTTAAGCGGGGCGTTGCGTAGATTTTCGACCCACCACCATCAAATTTTTCCACGACTCAAAATTTTTGCGACCCCCCCCCGAGGCACGATTTATTCACGAAATCGGATAAACGGTTTTTGGATATTCGGGTCGTTCGGAAAACCAAAATAATAAATATATTTGGTTACTAAAACTGTGAGACGCCGAAAATTCGGTCAGTGTTCGAGTTCAAGCATCTGAAACCTGAACAATGCTACGATCCTTCCCTTTGGTGAGCAGAAATACCGAGAATTTCCGGGATATCTTCACCAAATTTTCATTTTTGGTCCGAAATTTTTTTGCGACCCTCCCTAACCTTCATTTTCGGGTCAACATTTTTGCGAACCCCCAACTTCCGTTGTGAAATTCCGCAACCCCGCTTGACCCTGCTACGCAACGGTCTGAGGTAAGGAATCCACCCCACCTCCCCCCCCTCGCCGTGGGGGATTTCCCCTCAGCTGCCGAAAATATGCTAGCCTCCGTAGAGTGACTTCAAGCGTGGTGCGTTCCAAGAAGATTTCCATGGTAAAAGGCTTTCATGGAAACGTAGCCACGGCCGCGTGGAAGTAGTTAACAGTTATAATTCGTAGCTATGGAAAGCAAATTTGTCCATGGAGAGGCTATTTGTCCTCCCACGGGGTCGTGAAAACATTCTTGGAATGCAGCTCAGGTCAACTTCCGGGCCCGGCATCAAAATGCGGAGTGAGCACTCAATCAACTGAATCGCCTTATATACCGGCTGAGCTTATCAATGAAATCAAAGATCAAACTACAACATGTTAAAACGTGAGAAGTGGTTAGCTATCTCAAGTGCCAGCCAGCTGCCGAGATGTCGTACGTTCGTGCCGTGGCAGTGTGGGGCAAAGAAGACCACCTCCGTGCAAACCGACGTCAATCCCTCCGCGGAGAGGGTTTTGTCATGGCAGAGGTGCTGGCTGCAGCTCTCCTGAGGATTCTTCTAGAAATGGACGGCGTCGAATGGAATCCAGGACCCGCGAAGAAGAAGTACCCATGTGCCACATGCGACAGAGATGTCACTTGGAATGGGACCAGCCTCCAGTGCTTTGGATGCCAAAGGTGGGTGCACTTCTCTTGTTCGGGTCTCAGTTCTGTGAGGCACCACGATTCTTCCTTTCGTTCTATTGTGTGCTCCACCTCCAGTAACTCAAATTCCTCATCTACCAACCGCCCCTATCTATTGTACACATCAATCTAAACGGCCTTCGCGCCAAGCTTTCTGAATTATCTCCCTTTGCTCGTACCCATCACCCGGATGTTATCATGGTTCAGCAAACCAAACTCTCTTCCTCTGCTACCTCTCGGCATGCAAACATCCTGGGCTATACTGCATATCACACTCCTAGATCATCTCAAGGAGGCGGAGTGTCTACTTTTGTTCTATCCTCGCTTCCCTCTCATCTAATTCCAAAGACTGCGAAGGATAGCACTCTCGAGTGCGTTCCCATCAATTTGCCTCTCACAACGCCTCTATCTCTTTTCAATATATGAATTCCCCCAACTACCTCCTGTCCATCCTCCTACAACCCTATCCCACTCCCCAAGCAGCTTTACGACTGCTCTCTCTCTCCCTCAATTGCCTTTGCAGGTGACTTCAATGCTCACACGTTCTGCTCGTCGCTAGATTCTGATGTTAGAGGAGATGACGTCGAAGAATGAGCGGAGGAGTGCGACCTGGTCATTCTAAACGATGATCAGCCCACTCGTCTCCCTGCCAACGGCCGATTTTCCAGACATCTCCTTCGTCTCTTCCAATCTCTCTAATGCTTGCTCATGGTCAACATCCACAACTCTTTCCGGATCCGAGATGCTCAACCTACGCGAGGTGGATCTGTGGACTCGACTATCAAGATCAGCAAGACTCATCAAACGAGCGTCAACAACTCCACGTGGAGTTTTTTCTGTGTGGGAGTGTAAATGGCTGGCTGCTACACTCCTTCGTATTCTGCTGTTACGAGCTGGCATTGAGAAGAACCCTGGACCGAGCAGGAAGACACCGAGATATCCATGCTGTCACTGTGGATTATCGGCACAGCATGCGAGCATCCAGTGCGGTGGTTGCCTAGGCTGGGTACACCTCAAGTGTTCGGGGTTGACTAGCTACAATGATTACACTGATGCTTATTGTTGTAAATCTTGTACTAACCCGCCTTCTAGGGTTCCTCTTCACAGTCTAAACATTTTTCAACTGAATATCAATGGCTTGCGTGCCAAACTTATGGAAATTACATTGTACATTGAACGCTCACAACCTGATGTCATCCTCCTACAGGAGACTAAAATTAGCGTGTCGTCCCCTTCCCAGCCCCGCCTCCCCGGCTATACATCATACCATATTCCCCGTACATCACATGGCGGTGGTGTCGCGACTTTTGTAAAATCCTCTATTCCATCTCATCTCATTGTACTCCCTAATGATAATGTTGTTGAATGTATAGGAGTTCAAATTGTACTACAAAGTTGCCCCCTAGATATTATCAATGTATACATCCCTCATCCACTTCTTGTCCCAACTCATATGATCCCACCCCATACATGATGTACCATATATTCAGTCCTCTCATCTTCGTCTGTTGTCATGGCTGGAGACTTCAATGCTCACTCCTCGTCCTGGTTCTCCTCCCTAGATCTCGATGACAGAGAACTACTTGAGCTTTTTGCAGATGATTGTGACCTAATTCCTATAAACAAAGATTCCCCTACTCGTCTCCCGTCGTCGGGCAGACCCTCCTCACCGGATGTCACGTTTGTTTCCTCTTCTCTTGTTATGTCTTGCAGCTGGTCCACATCTGTGGCCATGGGCAGTGATCATGTACCTGTATGTACGTCATTGGATGTCTCTTAATAGTAATCTCACACCTTTCTCTGGCTCTCGTAGCAAATCTTACACTAACTATCGTAAGGCTAACTGGGTCCTGTTTAAAGAGGTGCTACTCAGCCGGGTAGCCAACTATCCGCTAGCTGGCTCCGTACATGACAAAGAGAATTTCGTCGTCAACACCATATGCGATGCCTCCAGAATAGCCATCCCCACCGGTCGCGTTAGAACGTTTCAACCTAACGTACCAAAGGAAGCCCTGGAGCTAGTTACAGAACGGGATGACAGACGCAGAACTGATCCTTCTGTCCCGTACATTACACAGCTATCCGAGGAGATCTCCAAACTGCTGAATGACTATAAGCAGAAACGCTGGAAGGATTTCACAGAGTCCATCAACTTCAAGACCGATGGAAAGCAGGCATGGAGCCTCCTCAAGCGGCTATCAGGGAAAAAGATGGCACCTGCACGAAATATGCTTGAGTTCCCATCGGAAAAAATTGGATTCGGCTACAAAGCTGCCTGTCAGCCGGGAAAACTCTGAGCTTCTGCTTCTTCACGCCGCGATAAAGAGCACAGGTGCACCTTACATGCGATCAGAAAACTCAGTCGCCATGACGTACCGGCTATAACTTCCTCTACAGTCTCTGCCATCATCAAATCGATGAACAGTTTGAAGGCAGAAGGACCAGACGGCATCTCAGCCATTCATCTGAAGCACTTGCCGGAACAGTACGAAGAGGTACTCAGTGATCTTATCTATTCGTCATTTAGCAGTGGTATTATTCCCGCTCGTTGGAAACAAGCTGTCGTTGTTCCCATTCCAAAGCCTGGCAAAGCAGAGGATAAAGCAAAGTCACATTGTCCCATATCCCTTCTATCCCCCATCGCTAAGTTGGCGGAAAAATCATAAACCCGCATCTCCAAGGCGCATTAAAGCATAACGTGCTTCAACATGGCTTCAAAAAGGCGCACTCAACTATCACTGCACTAACGTCAATCACCGAACACATAGCTGGTTTCAATAGTAAAGCTCCCGCCGGCAGAAGTCTGGTCGTGGCAGTTGATCTGACTTCCGCTTTCGACGACGTCAGCACTCCATTGTATACTTGGGCAAAACTGTAAAAATTTTCGAATTTTCGAATATATTCGAAAATCATTTTTTTCGAATTTCGAATTTTCAAACATATTCGAAAATCAAATTTTTCGAATTTCAAATTTTCGAATAAACTCGAAAATGGTATTTTTCGAATTTCGAATTTTCGATTATATTCGAAAAACTGATTTTTCGAATTTCGAATTTTCGAGTATATTCGAAAATCAAAATTTTTGAATAATTTTTTCGAATAATTTTTTATATTTTTCGTATAAATTTTCTCGAATTCACAAACGATAGTCGGATTTTAAAAATTAGTTTTGAGCTGTCATCTACTGTGACTATCACTTTGTAGAAATATTCATCGGCCTACCACAATGCTAGGCGCTATTCTTAGTGACGCGTGACGCGTCACTATAAATAGCGCGTGACGCGCGGGCGTGGCGTTGATGTAGCAATAGCCGGACGCCTCGCCCGCGCGTCACGCGCGTGACGCCCGCTCCGCCATGGTGGGGGCCGTAACAACTTTTTTGTCATTTTCATTATTAAGCCGTCTTCAATTTTTTTTGTTTAATAATAATTAATTCAAGTGCTATCTTCTGTTACTATGATAGTGTGCGCAAGTACAGATTTTGCTTGCCCGGCAAAGTTAGGACCCATTCTAATCCGCTCCGCCATAGCGTCGCCGCTGGAGCATTCATAGTCTCTGCAAGCGCGTCATGCGCGTTTAGCACAAGACGCTTGGCTTCAGGCGAGACTTGAACACCACTATCCCTTTCCGGGAAAGCGCCTTCTTGCACCCAAGCGCCGAGACCCTAGCGCCGCTTTCAAGACCTACTTCTACGCCATGACGCGGCCTAGGCAAATTTGCTGCTGCCGAGCTTGCACGACTTCAGGTGAGGGGCAGGGCTGAACACTCGAGCTTGAAACCCTTACGCCCTTTTGCCGCCGCGGAAAAATGCCGCTTTTGAACTACAATGAAGTTTTGTTTTGGATTACTAGAAAATTAGCCGGAAGTTGGCAACTTCTTTGCACATGAGATTGCTAGCGAAATCGATTGGCGATCGGAACTAGTAACGAGACAATAAAGCGCGGCGAACGCCGCTATAGCGGTAATAACGATTGAGAACGTTCTCTCCGCCACCGCCGCGTTTTATTATTTTTCTTAAAGAGCGGCATTTGACGCGGCAACAAAGGTATGAAAAGGGCGTTAGGCCAATAGTATAGTTTTGCGACACGAGGTCGCGTCGCTCTGCAGAGCGACGCGACCGCCTCTCGCCATTTAAATCCGTCGCTGTGGCAATGCGCTGCACAGTGACAGCGACAGTGGCAACGACAGGCATAGACACATTTGCAGTATGTCAGCCCTCGACGACACGTCGCTGCGACGGACACGCGACAATGCTGGTCCCGCGTTTGTGCTAAATGCCATGACTATCGCTCATGGCAGCGACAATGTATGCCATTGACCTTAGGCGACGTTTATACTCCTGCCGCCGAGCGGCGCGGCGAAGTGCGATCCTACAATATCAATCGTGCCGCGCCGCGTGATCAATATTACAGAAATGCACTTCGCCGCGCCTCTCGGCTGCGGAAGTATAAACGACTCCTAATATCGATCAAGCCGCGCCGCAAACGGTTGCGCGTAACTGAATTTTTAAATTTTATAAATCGTAAATCGTAAGTTTTCAAATTCCTCGTGAATCGCAAATCGTAATTCACAAGGCCTGAGCCAAACCAAACATTTCCAGCCGCAAAGACCACTCCTAGCTATTGTTTTTAGAGTAGTCATTGTAGATTAGTGAGCTCAATCGCTCCCGTCCGTATTTCAAGTAACTGTTTCTCTGGAACGGGAGGGTTTTGAAAACTGAAATCCTGGTTGTGTCCCTATCTGCCTGACAGCTACATAATAAATGCGAAAACGAGAGAAAAACGGTTTCCGTTGGCTGGCCTTTCAAGCCAGCCTATCCCACCAATGGAGCACCTTGTACGGTGACGCAATATTTCACACGATCCAAGCGTGTGAGAACGGCAAATCGGGCGTGGGGTGAATAGGCCAAGATGGTGCTTTGATAGAGTGTGCTTTCAAAGGTTGAATAGAAAAAAAACACTTCTATCGAAATGATGATTGTGCATTTCGATTATTCGAACTTCAAAAATTCGAATGTGCTCTTAAAAATATTCGAATTTCGAATATTATTCGAAAGTCTGTTTTTGAAATATTCGAATTTCGAAAACTATTCGAAAGTCTGTTTTTGAAATATTCGAATTCCGAATATTATTCGAAACCGATTTCTACGAAATATTCCAATTTCGAATATTATTCGAAAGCCCGTTTTGTAAATATTCGAATTTCGAATATTATTCGAAAACCAAAATTTTCGAATTTTGAATGATTCGAAATTCGAAAAATCATTCGAATATTTTTCGAATAATATAATTCGGTCCGAAGTATACTCCATTGCTTTCAAACGGACAATTTCATCAAGAATCACTCCGTACGTGTGAAGTTCGATGGACACCTGTCAAAGTCGGTTCCCTGAAGGCAGGCGTCCCTCAGGGGTGGAGTACTATCACCAAGCCTATTCTCCTTATATCTGTCAGATATTCCGAAGCCGCCACCAAACATTCACTTATGTCTGTATGCTGATGACATCACAATTGTATGTGCTGACCCTGTTGTCGACCGTGCCACTGCGGAGATGAACAAATACCTCTCTAGCTTGGCCAACTTTCTCGAATCGAAGCAGCTAAAGGTCTCTCCTTCCAAGTCCAGCGTTACTTTGTGCACTACTGCAACGGCTGAGCATCGACTACATCCCAGGGTTCTCTTCTTCTTCTTCTTTGCAGCCGCAGGAAGGTTTTTGTCAAAGGTTCAAGAAACGGGCGACTGAAACCGGATTCGTCCACAAATCCATTGTTGTAAGAGTGGTAGGCCTCTTTGGGCATTCGAATAGGTGTTCAGTTGTGTGGCCACGGCTACCACAGTCCGGGCACTCGTCCGGCTTACTGCGATCGATCTTATGCAAGTATGACATCAGCATAGGGGAATGACCGCAGCGTAAAGAGGCAAGGGTACTTCTAGCCCGCCTACCGAGTTCCATCTCGGTGTCGCTGACTATGGGTGGTACGACCCCCAATATGGGATTGACGGTCATCCTACTCAAGTGATCTCTGACGAACTTGGTGTGCTCCGCACGTAAAAGACGCAGACGATCCAGTTGGGAGTCCGTCCATCTTTGTATATTAACTTTCTCGGGAGCATCCGCAAAAGGCCTTCTGATATGTCTCTCTCTCACGGGATTCAGGATCCTTCTTAATGGGTGGTCAGGCTGCTTGACAATGTTAATAACCAGTTGCTGCGCTTGGAGTTGGCAGTGCTCCTTAACTGGCAGAATTCGGGCTTCAGCATGGAGATGTTCCACTGGGGTGCTTTTAGCACACCCTGTGGCAATCCGAAGAGCAGCATTTTGGACTCGCTGCATCTTTGTCCACGATGAATCCGATATCATGTGCTGCCATACCGGTGCAGCGTACTCCAACGCCGGCTGCAATATTGCCTTGTAGGTAGTCAAAATTGTCTCCTTGCTACTTCCCCACGACGTTCCTCCCAGAGCTCGTAGGCCGTTGAGCTTTGCTTTCATTGTAGCCTGTTTCTGCTCAGTATTCCTGTGGAACCTCAACGAAGGATCCAATACTAGGCCGAGCAGCTTAGGAAAACGTGCGGCAGGCAGACGAGCGTCTTCCCAATTCACAACGGGGTGAGCGCAGTGTTCCTTAGGGTCAGTGGAGAAGACTGATACATATGATTTAGCGGCAGAAACAGTGAGCATCATATCATCGAGAAAGCTCTTCAGAATGATGAGGTAGCTATTGATCTTGCGTGCAGCTACATTAATGCCTCTGTCCCGGCACAAGATGGTGATGTCATCCGCATACGCAACGACTTTGATGTCACTTGGGGGGACGGGCAAATCTTCCAGGTAAAGACTGAACAGAGCAGGCGATATGACTCCTCCTTGAGGGATACCGGCAGCGATCGGGATGCTATTAGAGACATGTCCCTGAAACAGCACTTTTGCTCGGCGCCCTTTGATGAGTGCTGTAATCCATCGCTTCTGTCAAGGCGGGATGGTGGACCTCAATAGCTTCTCAGACAGTATGCCCAAGTTGACAGTGTCAAACGCCTTCGTGAGGTCCAGGGCTACTCCAACAGTGTGTTGAGGCTTTCCGGCGTTGAAGCCATCCAGAACATAGCTCACAATCTCCAGCAGCGCCGTGGTGGTAGAGTGTAATTTGCGGAATCCATGCTGGTGCTGCTGATTGTTATTATGTTCGGCCAGCTCCTTGACGACCAGTTTCTCAGCGATCGGCACGCGCGATAAGAACTTTCATAGACCATCAGCACCGCCATAGCGGCGCCGCCCTAACCGCCGTGGCGGTTTTACCGTTTCAATCAATAATTGCTTCTCGATTTGAGTCCACTCCAACAAAAATAATTCTGGGACTATCCTGCACCACCGCATACGCAAATGCAAGCTAGGAATTTCTGTACAAGTCCCAGTTGAGGCCCGACTTTTACCCGCACCGCCATGGCGGTGCCGCTAGAGATTTCATAGTGGCTTTCCGCTCTTCCAGCGCGTGCCGCGCAGTGAAAAGTTTCATAGTCCACCGCTCGTCCCGCGCGTGCCGCGCTTGCGGTGAGGACTATGAAAGATGCCTAAACGCGGAGATCCTAGCAATTCCCTTGAAATCTGAGGTTTTTAAGGAGTGTTTGTAGGGCCATAGTTCTAGTTTTAGAGCTGGATGAGAGTTGGTAGAGGGGCCATAATATGATTTTGGAACAGCAGAATAGGTGTTTAGGGGTCCTATTTTGAGAATAAGCATTATTTTTTAAGTTTTTTTTTCAAATTTAGAGTTTCTTTCCAGCTCTGGAAGTATCCGTTCGCTTTGGGTACAATTTGATGCCGATCCAGCGCCGAGCAATTAAGCGCCGGATCTCTGCGAGAGTATGGTTACCCAGAGTCATATCAAGAACGATTTTCTGTGATTTTGAACTTTTTTCTGAGTACATCCGTAAGAGAAGTAGCTATCGACGAATTTAGGGGAATGCAGGACGATAATGGAAAACAATTTGTGGTCTACTTCACCCCTACGGTGGAAACGCTGCAGAAGAAGTTGACGGACAAGGAAGAGGGACGCAACTTCACTGAGGGAGAAGTGTAAGTGAAGGGTTATAGGGGGGGTGGGGGGGGGGTCGCAAAATTTTTAGCCCGAAATTGAAAATTTCCTGAAGATATCCCGAAAATTCATGGTATTCTTGGTCACCAAAGCGAAGGATCGTAGCATTACTCAGGTTTTGGACGCTTGAGTCTCACTACCGAACGAATTTCCGACGTCTGACAATTTTAGTTATCAAATATTAACTGCCCAGAAATCGCGTCTCAGAGAGGGGTCGCAAACGTTACGGTTTTGGGGAAAAAATTGATGGTGGGAGGGGTCGCTCCTATTTCGAAAAATTACCCAATGCCCCGCTTGACCCTGCCACTTGGGGTATCACAAAGGAAGTTTTACGCACAACTTATAAGGCCATGATACAGCCAACACTGGAATATGGAGCTCCGATATGGACCAGACCTCTGTCGGAGACGTCCTGGAACAAGCTTCAAAGTATACAGAACTCCGCACTACGTGTCATCACTGGCTGCCCAAGGTCAACACCCATATCCCATCTTCATCAAGAATGCAATACTTCCTGTCAAACAGCACTTCCAGCTGCAGTCACAACAGTTCCACATCGGCATAGCCAAGAATACCGCACATCCCAACCACCCACTTCTGTCATCTGATCCACATCACCGTAATATTCGCACACCGCTCATTACTGCTATTTCTACATTGGATTGTCAAAGATGGGCCACCTCTGAGCTCACACGAAAAAGGCTACAGCAAATCGAGCACACTAGATTTGTGTCTGAGTACCTGTCCTGTGCCCCTTCCAACCCGATCCTTGGTGTTGTGCCTCCTACGGTTGATGAAAGTGAGGAAGATCTGCCTAGGCGCTCCCGTGTCACACTGGCGAGTCCACGATGCGGTCACTCTTCATACCTCAAAGTCTACGTACACAGGATCGACGAGTCGGTCCCAGATAAATGTCCTGACTGTCACAATATTGGGCATGATTCATTGCATTTATCTTCATGCTCTGCCAGACCTACTTCTCTGTCTGCTCGTGATATGTGGAACAAGCCGTGCGATGTTGCCACCTTTCTACGTCTATAAGAAGAAACTCCACTGTGGCTGATTAGAAGAAGAAGAACAACTCTTTCCAGCGATCACATCCCTGTCTTTGTCGATATTGATCTATCTAACTCTCTTGCTCCCTATACAGGTGTTAGTCATCGTTGTTAGCTTAATTTAGGCCCTGCAGACTGGAGCCTGTTCTGGGAGGTTGCGCTCCGCCAAGCGGCTGATTATCCGTGGAATGGAGATGTACACCAGAAGGAGCGCCACCTATCTGATGCTATCATGAAGCTATAAAAGCTGCGATCCCTGAAGGTCGCATCAAGACCTTCTTTCCCAATGTCATCAGCGAAACACTGCAGAAGATGAAAGGGGCTATCAGCCTTACCGAGGACAGTGCCGGGAACTTCGGGCCCGACTCCCGAAAATTCGCGGTTTGGGGTAGCCCCTCATCTGATAAGGACAAAGGACGCAAAGAGAGCTGCAGATCACCATGATTCAGACATCACTGAGCTGGATAATGAGATCAGGAGGGACCTTGACAGGCACAAGAAGGAAACTTGGGAGAAGATCACTGAGAAGATGAACTTCAGAAATGATGCATCAGCAACGTGGAAGGCTTTGAGAAGGATCTCCGGAAAGAGCATCCCCGCCAACATGTCCACCATTGAATTTGAAGGTGGAGTCTTCAAGTCAGGGAAGGAGGCCACAAATGCTCTTGGGAAGCATTTTTTAATCACTAGAACCAAAAGAGAGAAGCAGAATAGAATAACTGTGCGAGAACTCTGTAAATTGCCTCTCATGGATGTAAATGAAGCAGTCACGCCTGCACAGGTCGAGAATGTGATAAAGGAGATGAATAACTCGAAGGCAATAGGGCCAGACGGTTTGAGCCCAGCAGTCCTGAAGAGACCGCCCAGTGAACTACTGCCCCTTCTTGCTGACGTCATAAACACATCGTTTCGTACATGTACTTTACCCCAAAATTGGAAAGTCGCTCGCGATATACCACTGCCGAAGCCGGGAAAATCACCATCCACGGCTAAGGGGGGAACCTTACCTACATCACGCCACGAAAATCGCGCGCGATGTGATTTGCTCTGCGATGTACATCGCGCCAACACATCACATCGCGCTAAGGAGAAACCATACTTCGACGCTATTTTGCGTCACCACCCATACATGCACAAATCTGAAAGAGCAGGGTTTTAGCAGTTTCAAGCTTATTTTCGATGTTCCCCCACTGCTTCGGTGATATTCATTTAAAGAAATTTTTTTGCATGCAATTCAGAAGTCTGCTACCTGTTTACAACATTTTTATGGGTCAGGTCTGGTTATGGTTGGTAAAAACTATTAAATTGCAAAAAAAACGATGTTTCGGGGTCATGGTAAGTGTAGTCATGGTCGTGGCACGTTTCCCAATGAGCAGAACGTGATTCGAAATTAGGTTCCCTACTGAAAGAGCTGACGAACGGCAGAAAAAGAAATAATAATGCGCTCGAGAAAATGTTTTCGCAACGATTTTTCCCCGATTGAGCCTCACCTGTTCACACAAAAATATGAGCATTGTGCTACAGTGGAGCTGCCGACGGACCACAAATTCCGTAGTCAAACATAGGATAGGTGAATGCATTGAACATGAGAAGGCTTGGAAATTCGTCCTTGTGGCAGAGAATTTGATGTTTAAAAGGCGTGCGGTCGTGAATGGGTTAAAGGAGCTTAATGTGACACAGAATGAAAAGGGAATGAAAGAAAGACAGGATTGAGCAGGCCGTTGCGCCAATTTTTGGCGGAGCTACGACCCCCTCCCCGTTGACCATAATTTTTAAGGCCCCCTTGCCGAGATAAAAATTTATTATGCATTTTGAGAGTGAACAAGTTTGAAAAGGCTCAAATTTGTGGCGGAATTCTGTCAAATCGTACGAGCCCCTCCCCCCGTTTTTTATTTTTTTTCAAACATTTCCAAATATTTTACGACCCCCCCCCGTTGCGCCGAGTTGCAACCCTGCTCTACCTTGAAGAAAGAAGAGGGACAGATTGAAATAAATGCAGGAAACTACGAAAAATCAGAAAAAAAAATGGCCGCGATTTTCCCGCATCGCAGCGCAGGGCGCTGCGATGTGATGAAATCGCGAACCACGCTAAACCGCAGGCAATCGCACAAAAAACTATGGTTTAGACGAGATGCGAGAGCGATGCCGTCGCGCGTAGCAGCTGCCACGCAAACGCCGCATGCGAGAGCTGACCTCACCGCGACTCCCCGATTCCTTTGTCGCGCTCGGCGGCCAGTGCTAGATCACCCTTCTGCGATAACATCGCTTTACGTAAGGTTCCCCCTAAAAACCATTGCCAAAGTTGCCGAAAAACTGGTTGTGGAGGAGCTGGCCGAACACAACAACAAGCAACATCATCAGCATGGTTTCCGTAAATTACATTCCACCACTACGGCCTTCTTGGAAATTTTGAGCTATGTTCTGGACGGCTTCAATGCCATCAAACCCCAACGTACTGTTGGTGTGGCCCACGACTTAACAAAGGCATTTGACACTGTCAATCTTGGCCTACTATCAGAGAGTCTGTTGAAGTCTACTATTAAGCCATGGCAGAAGCGGTGAATAACTGCCTTCACTAAAGGACGTCGGGCAAATGTGCTATTCCAGGGATATGTTTCCAATAGCATCCCCATCGCCGCTGGTGTCCCTCAAGAAGGAGTTTTATCGCCTGCACTTTTCAGTTTATATCTAGAAGATCTGCCCGTTCCCCCTCAAGACATCAAGGTCGTTGCATACGCGGATGATATTACTATTCTGGAATGGCATGCATGAATGCGGCAGCGATGGCCAGGGAGCGCTACGCCGCACGCACGCGCCTCGATTTGAATTGAAGTTGTGGTGCGTGCACATGACGTTGCGCCTCCTTGCCCTGGCCGCCGCATTCATGCATGCCACTCCTGTGCCGAGATCGCGACATGAAGGTAACCGCCAGTAAGATCAATGACTACTTGATCGAGTTGAAATGTTTCTCCGATCGCAAAATGCTCACAGTCTCTGCCTCCAAATCATCCGTCACCGTCTTTTCCACTGATATTGCAGAGCACAGAGTCCATCCCATGGTGAAATGGGACGAAACTCAATTGCCGGCCACCCGATTCCCAAGCTACTTGGACTCGTGTTGGATCCTTCGTTGAAGTTTCATAAGAACACCGAGCAGAAGCAAGCCACAGTGAAAACAAGACTCAACGTCCTGCGTGCTCTCGGTGGAACGTCCTGGGGATGCAATAAAGAAGCGATCCTGACCACGTATAAGGCTATTGTACAACCCGCCTTGGAGTATACTGCGCCAGTCAGGCAGCACATCGTGTCGGACACATCTTGGTCCAAGCTTCAGAGCGACCAAAATTCTGCTCTGCGAATCGCGACGGGCTGTTATAGAAGCTCTCCAATCGAGCACTTACACGGCGAAGCTCGCATATTGCCAGTGAGAGACCACTGCCAACTCCAGGCGCAACAAATGTTCATTAACATCGTTAAGCAGCCAAATCATCCGTCGCGAAGAGTACTAAACCCGGTGAGAGAGAGATGTATCAGAAAGCCTTTCGCCGATGCTCCGTCGAAAGTAGATGTGCAGAGATGGACCGAAGCACAACAAAAACGCCTTCGTCTCTTGCGCGCGGAGCATATCCAATTCGTGAAGGAACACTTGAGCAGAGTTGCCATGAACTCCATCCTGGGAGTCGTACCTCCGAAGGTTAGTGAGCCCGAGATAGAACTTGGCAGGCGTGCCAGGTGCACCCTTGCCTCGTTACGCTGTGGACACTCCCCCATGCTGATGTCATATCAGCATAGGATCGATAACAGCAAAGCTGACGAGTGCCCGGATTGCGGTGGTCAAGGGCATACTACTGCACACCTGTTCAACTGCCCGATGAGACTGACTACATTGGATTTGGACTTTTTACACAATGGATTTGTGGATGAACCCAACACTAGTAGCCAAGTTTCTGAACTAGTGACGGGACCCCTCTCCATGGCTGCAAAAAAGAAGAAGGGCCAGCCAGCTCGGCACCAAACGAATGCCTTTGGGCGCTTAGGCGCCAACCGAGTGCCGATTGGTGGATAGCTGCGTTTTCATGCGCTAGGTAAATTCGAGGTGTGACTGCCATTACCAGCTGAATGCAAGTTATCACGCAGCTTTCAGACAACTAACACATTTTCGCCAGCGGCCGCCGCTCGCACTAATTGAGATTACAAGGATGAGCCAGCTGTCGGCTTAGTAATTGCCTATTGCCAGCTAAATGGCAGTTATCACCCAGCTGTTAGGCAACTGACACATATTCGCCGGCCGTCCGCCGCTCCCAATGTCTGAGTTAGCCCCCCCCCCCCTTTTGAGCCGGTCGAAGTAAGGCTTATCGGGCTTATCATGTCAGAATCTCCTAATTACTGTTATATGTTGCTATGAACGACCGCTCCACTGCTTCCTCCGCCCGGACTCATCCGGGCAAGCTAGGCTTTAGTTTGGGTAGCCAAATCGAAAATTGACAGATGGACGCCGAACCCGAGTTCACTGCCCCTGATGGCCCCCAACGATAAGTTCCCAGCTAAATCCGCGGCATTGACTAGATTATATGTTTTCGCTAACACCTATGACTGCCCAACTGTTTTGTAAGAACTCGTGGGAACTCTAAAGCAAGCCCTAGTGAGTGATGGTCGTACCGTGGCAAAAGAGTAGGGACAGCTAAAGGGAAGAAACCGGGCGTAGGCGTCTCACTACTGGACCTCAAAAGGATCACAACTGCGGAAAAACTGAATCAATCAAAACACTTACTGACCCTCTCAGTAAGAATCACAGAGAGGCGCGTTCTATTCGTTGCTTGGAATTCCAAAACTTGAGAAAGTGTTTTCATGTACTGCGTGGCAAGCTCCTTCGGATTACGAAATAGAACCTATAAGAAACAAGAAAGATAGCGGCAACAAACCGCTGACTATCAGAAAAGAAATGTGGCAAAGTTGAGTCAGTCACCTGCAACTCTGGACGCAGGTTTCGATTGATCTCAACCAAAGAACAATTTTTATTGCAGGCGGGACATGAACAAGAAATATTTTTCCCTTCCATAGATGCTGAAATTGAGAAAAAAAGCTAAATCATCAAGGGTGAATGCAAGCGGATTCACCTACCAGTATTTGGGATGCACTTCTGGCATATTATGTGGCCACAGTTCGTAAAGAAAAAGATAACGCCCTCAGCCGGCTGACGACCACACACGTTGCAATGGATCCAGTCAGTCCCCATACTGCTGAAAGACTATCTATGGGCAACTTCCTTTCATGAAATAATCTCGCTTCTGAGGCTCGGGCAACTCGCACAAGCCCCAGTGGAATAGGAAGCTTTCAAATTTGGGCGCGAAGTTAAAATCACCAGTACGTGAAAAAAGCTTAACTAAGCAAGCATGAAAAGGCTTCTGAAGCCTCTGAGGGGATTTTCAGATTTAGGTTGAACATCGCAATGATGAGAAATGAGATCAGGGACAATAGCCAGGGTTGAGTAGGGTTGCGACTTGGCGCAACGGGGGGTCGTAAAAACTTTCGAAAAAAAAAACGAGAATTTGAGAGGGTCGTAGATTTTTTGGAGAAAATGAGAATTTTCTCCAAACCATGTGGTAAGGCAAAAAGAGGTAGGAATAGGACATTTGTCTTATATAACCACAAGTCTTAAATTTTTCCAAATTTGTCACTCTTAGCAATTTTCCACGAGAGGAGGGATTGCGAAAATTGTTTGAAAATTTCCAAAATTTCTTCCAACGGGGAGGGGGTTGTAGCTTCTTTAAAAATTGGCGCAACGGCCTGCTCAACCCTGCCAGTAGCCCATCTACACTGAGGAGGAGAGGCCAGCGAATAGTATAAATGAGCTCTACTCTGAGTTTTGGCGGGAAAATAGCCAAGAAATGCCTGCTTTCCGCGTGACAGCCGAGTAATATCCGTGAAATAGCTGGTTATCGCCAAATAGCCAAAGATAGCCCCCAAATATGCTCCCCAAGAAAATATACGACGCTTGCTTGAGACATGATTCAGATGTCAACAATGTCTTCAGTTTAATTATCCAAGTTTGAGGTTCTTGAACCCCGCCCAGCCTCGGAGGTCCCGCCCAACCGCTGACGGTCTCGGATGGCGGCTCAGCGAGCCGGCGACGGCCGCGTTGCGTGTGGGTGTGCCAGCCGCACCTAGGTTATATTCTGTTATTTCTTGTTCCTTCTCGGTTATTGATCGGCTATTTCGCCAACAACCAAGAAACAGCCCACCAAGAGCCGCTGTAGAGCCTGGAGGCCTAAAATCTCACCGTAAAGCGAGCATGCGCGACTCTCGAAATTTACAGGCTAAGTACTCTAGGTTCAATTTGACCACACACTAAATGTTTCTACACATGTATTTATTGCCCATGAGAGATTAGAAGGACTACTGGTGAGAGACAAGACGTTTAACAAAAGCGCCTCCGCCTCTTACGTGCGGAGCATACCCAATTCCTCAAGGATCACTTGTGCAAGGCCTCCGCAAACTCCATTCTGGAAGTCGTGCCGCCTGAGGTCAGCAAAACCGAGATGGAACTCGTTAGGCGTGCCAGGTGCACCCTTGCCTCGCTGCGCTTTGGGCACTCCCCCATGCTTACTGTGCTTCTCTGGGTCAAATTCCGGTCCGCAATTGCGTCACGACACGCTTTGCGGCCGCACGCGCTCGAATCAATCGAGTTTCCAGCTCCATAGCCGATTCGATATGGCTTTTTTATACAGTTTTCTTCAATTTCGTTTAGTTTCCAGTTTCTAAAACCCACCTAGAGTCAACCGATCGGCGGCTGCGGCGCTGGCAACTCTTCCGACTCGGAAGCCGCGGCCGCAAAGCGTGTCGAGACGCGATTGCGGACCGGAATTTGACCCAGATAAGCGCAGTATGTCTTATTTACATAAGATCGATAGCAGCAGATCTGACGAGTGCCCGGATTGTGGTAATAAAGGGTATACTACTGCGCACCTTTTCAACTGCCCGATGAGACCGACTTCGTTAACGACAATAGATCTTTGGACGAATCCTATGCTGGTGGCCCAGTTCCTCAATCGATGACAGGACCAGGATCGAGCAGGCCGTTGTGCCAATGTTTGGCAGCGCTACGACTCCCCGTGTTGACCGAAATTTTGGGAAAAAATTTACGACCCCCCTCCCCGAGATGGAAAATTGCTTTAGTTTTTTTAGGTGACAAGTTTGGGAAAATCTCCCACTAGTGGTTATGAAAGACAATTTTCCTATTCCTACCCCATTTTACCTTGCCATTGGTTTGGGGAAAACTCCCAATCTTTCCAAAAATTTTACGACCCCCCCCTCCAAATTTTATTTTTTTTTGGAAGTTCCGAAAAAATTTTACGACCCCCTGTTGTGCTGAGTCACAACCCTGCTCAACCCTGGACAGGACCCTCTCTGTGGCTGCAGAAGAAGAAGACAAGACGTTGAAGCTAGGACTTCTACAGGCGTCATCGTCCGCCGTTGCAGACAATCGTGGCAGGACTACCCCGCCACCTACTGGCAGAGAGCCAAGGCATCACGAATCGCTGTCAATGCAAATGCAGGGTTCTTGCAGGGGTGTTGAGTTGGTAAGAGAACGACACATTGTAGCAACTTGTCTAAAACTTCTACTTGGCAGGTACCTAAAATCAACTTGAGCGCCTTTCTCTGATTTACGGGTGATTATGGCTTAGGTTGCTAGGATGAGTCCGGGCGGAGTCAGTAGCGTCGCTGATGGCAAAATATAACAGTGATAAGGAGATTTCGACATGATAAGCCCGAAAAGTCTCGCTTCGACCGGCTCAAAATGAGCGGCCTAGGCTATATATGTAAGTGTTCATCCCTAAAGGCATCGTACATCCAGAAAGTCATACTTTATTTTTTCATGTTTTTGAGTGGGTGTACCCCGCTGATAAACGAAAATGGCGGAAGAACCCTTTGCAAACCGCAACTTGTGAAGAAAACCAGAGTTCTTCTTCTTCTTCTTTCCAGCCGCAGGAAGGTTTTTGTCAAAGGTTCAAGAAACGGGCGACTGAAACCGGATTCGTCCACAAATCCATTGTTGTAAGAGTGGTAGGCCTCCTTGGGCAATCGAATAGGTGTTCAGTTGTGTGGCCACGGCTACCACAGTCCGGGCACTCGTCCGGCTTACTGCGATCGATCTTATG
Source organism: Aplectana chamaeleonis (assembly GCA_029168955.1). Lineage (NCBI taxonomy): Eukaryota > Metazoa > Nematoda > Chromadorea > Rhabditida > Cosmocercidae > Aplectana > Aplectana chamaeleonis. The sequence continues at coordinate 164,804 of JAPDOI010000828.1, read as the reverse complement.
CTAGTATGACATCAGCATAGGGGAATGACCGCAGCGTAACGAGGCAAGGGTACTTCTAGCCCGCCTACCGAGTTCCATCTCGGTGTTGCTGACTATGGGTGGTACGACCCCCAATATGGGATTGACGGTCATCCTACTCAAGTGATCCCTGACGAACTTGGTGTGCTCCGCACGTAAAAGACACAGACGATCCAGTTGGGAGTCCGTCCATCTTTGTATATTGACTTTCTCGGGAGCATCCGCAAAAGGCCTTCTGATATGTCTCTCTCTCACGGGATTCATGATCCTTCTTAATGGGTGGCCAGGCTGCTTGACAATGTTAATAACCAGTTGCTGCGCTTGGAGTTGGCAGTGCTCCTTAACTGGCAGAAAAAAAACAAAGTTGAAAGTCGACAGTGGTGTTTGAATTCGCGCAGTCGATTTGTTAAACAGTTGCGCTGGATCGCAAGGAATCCCTCCATTACATGAAGGCTGGCAACGAATTGTGCCAGATGACTGAAGGAGTGCCGGCCTCTCTTGACAAGATTTGGGACATTTCACCACCCAGTTATGTCTTCAGAACAGTGCGTTGGTGATCCAACGAACTCTCCCTCCGTTCTAAGACGCCCAAACAAATAGTTAAACACCGAAAACGGTAAGTTGTTTTCAGCGCGTACGATGTCTTTAAATTATAAGCTTAGGCCGGGATCATACTTCCCGCGACCAGCGACAGTGCACATCAGGAATAACGATTCTCGGTCGATATGGATGGTAAACATTGCGTCGCGTCGCTCGTCGCTGGAAGTACATATGATCCCGTTACCATTGACGAATCCCCCCTCTTGTTCTAGGGCAATCCTGCTCGTGTTTTCTTGTTTTCTGCCAAGTTTCGCTTACCTTAACGGAAAACCGAAAAAAGCCAAAAATGGCAGAAAACGGAGAATTCCGCGCACCCCTGATGGAAACGCGATGATAAACTGTGCAGTTCTTTGATCGTTTGGGAATATGCAGAAGAAGTTGAGATTACATGCTCGTGAAACTCCGAACTCGAAATCTATTAACTAAATTACCAAACGAGGAGCAAACAAAGGAACACATGCAATAAAGAGATAAGAACTTAATGGCCAACGGCTGTAACAGCCGGCTCCGAACGCGGCCGCGTTGCGGTCGCGCGAATCCGTAGTGGAGCGCGCTATTGACAGTTGCGACAGAGCTGATTAAGCATGTGTGAGGAATAGATCTTGACACTTCAGTGCAAGCAGATTACATCTCTCTAGGATTTCTCCAATCCTAAGCCTAAATCGGGCAGAAAGTAACCGAAAATGCAAATTTGATGTCCTTCGTTCCGCATTGTGAATAATTTTTCAATCAACGTAATGGCCAATCACTGTAAAGGAAAAAAGAATAAGGATATATAACAAAGAGAGGGTAAATATTGGAAAACAAGCCACACTGAGTTGTGTCACAGGAATAAAGAAAGCTTTTTTTCAGATAATTTCACGAAACAATTAAAGGTGCCCCCGATGGTGGCACAAATGATTTTGAGCTGTCAGAGTTGCAAACAAGTGTAGTATTTGCATTACAGGTTTCAAAGGAATTCTTTTGATTCGGACGCATTATTACAACATTATTTTTTAGCCCATGATTCATTTTCGTGAGAAGCTCAGTACTTGCAGATGACCTCGGGCAGTGGAAAGGTTGCAGGCGGTTCCGGAAAGCCCATTCAAAGTAGGAAAGAGTTCGGGCTATGCTGATATCTGGAAACAAGCCCTGGGTACTTACAGATAGCTTCTCAGCTGTTATTCCGTACGTTGTGGCCAGTTCGGTATTGCACATAAGAAACTAATGTCCCGATAACAACTCAAGTACTCGGTCTTCTGCCATTTTAGTAGTTTTCCACTGCCTACTTCTTTCATATTTTCACACTCACAACATCATAATTTGTACTCTAATCCTAGAAAAAAAACAACTAAAATAACACACTAATGCCTGCTATGGGTGAGATTAAATGATATTCCCAGTACGCGCCATCATGAATTTTCGCTTGTCATAACTACATATTAGAGTGAGGACTTTTTAAAAAGAGACCGAACGAACGAATTTCGAATAAATTCGTTCATTTTTTATCTCGAACGAACGAATTTCGAATAAATTCGTTCATTTTTTTTCGAACGAACGAATTTCGAATAAATTCGTTCATTTTTTATTTCGAACGAACGAATTTCGAATAAATTCGTTCATTTTTTATTTCGAATGAACGAATTTCGAATAAATTCGTTCATTTTTTATTTCGAACGAACGAATTTCGAATAAATTCGTTCATTTTTCATTTCGAACGAACGAATTTCGAATAAATTCGTTCATTTTTTATTTCGAACGAACGAATATTCGAAATTCGAATATTCGAATGACGAATAATTTAAGCATCCATAGCAATATCGCGCAACTACGAAGTGAGCGGCATTAGCAAGTTAAATTCTTCATCAAAGCTTTAACAAATGAAATTAATAAGGCACGACTCATCTCTAAACCTGTACGGGCTACAACGCAAAGAATGCTAAAAAATCATTTTTTCCGCTCTAACTTAGCCTAAGGAGCTTAATCGAGGTGCCGAACATGAATAAGAGGTCCACTTTCGTTGCTTCGAAAGATCACGGTAAGTATAGGGTAATTATATCGTTAAAGTCTCCGATATGACTGAAATTTTGCCTAGAGAACCTACCCCTAAACCTTCTCAGATAGAAAGGTGCTCGACGCTCACTCCCATCTTCCCAATTTCCCGGAGACACGATATAGGCGAGTGCTTGCCCTCCTGACACGAGAGCGTGCCCGTCACGGGCGAAGCGTGCCTCCAAAAAGATGTTCGACGCTCAAGACGCTAGTTTCCAAGGGAGGCATACGACGCGGTTCTGAGCCAGGCTTCGAATGAAGGCAATGCCTTCTGTTCAATTGCCCGATTTCCCGGTACTTGGCTCCGCCTGGACGCTGAAGGCCCTGCTCAATCAGTGGTGGCCCCAGTTGGTGCTCGGTGCACTGGCCGGGTCGCGTGTTGGCGTGCGGCCGCGTCGTGCACCGGTGCGTGAGTATATTTTTGAAAACAAAAAGCTCAGAGGGGCCTATCACCAGGGCAGGAAGCGGCTATTCGCCCACGACAGTCGCTACCGCCCCCGCGATAGCTACTACAGTGGGCGACAAAACTTCGGATTTCGCGCTCCACGGCCACTATCCCGCTGGTGGCTTTCAGAGGGGCGTGTAGCGCGTTTTTGTCTGAGCCATTAATCCTTTAAGAATTGCGAAAAGGATAAGAGATTCTTAATCCTCAGCTCAAAAAAGCCTCTTTGCGAAGCTTTAGGCAAATCGGTGCTATCACTAGAAGGGGGGGGGGGAGTACCAATTGCCATCCCACTAGGGCTTGCCCATTTTTCCGTGCCGCCGCGCATTTATAACACTAGTCCGGGGTTGTATCCCCTGCCAAAGCGTTGCGGCGCGGAGAAATTGGTGTGACCATATGCAGTGGACAAGTGGCCCGGACTGGCGAGATAGCACGGCCAAGTCTAAAACGTCGACAAACTACGGCAACCTTCCGTAACACCGGAAACGGATGTCGAATCTGTGTTTAGCACCCCCAAGGTTGTTATCGCGGCCACTTGACCAACCCTATTTCTCCGCGCCGCAACGATTTCGGAAGGGAAGGAAAAGCCCGGGTTGGTGTCACAGGGTCGTTGGGGTGGAGACAACGGTCCGAGAGGTGAAGGTTGTTTAGGATACCTGAGTGGGGAATGGTGAAGGTTCCCTATAGACTTGCAACTTCAAAATTTGACGTTTTCTTAATCCTCTTTTTCTTGCATTCAATGTATTTTTATTTTTAAACATTAATTTTCAAACATTTTTTCCGTTAGATGACCTCCTTTAGAAATTCACTATTCTTAACACTTAAGAGACCGCGTGTCCACACTGCGCACCCACGGCTGTTTTGCCTCTCGGACCGCGTGTCCACACTGCGCACCCACGCCATAAAACTTTTAATGTTTTTTATATTTCTGTGGCGTGAAGTCTTTCTTACTTACGGATAGGTTCTTTATAATGTAACCTATTTACACTCACAGTGGTCAAGCATTTTGTGTGTTCCTAGTAATTTTTCAAGCATCTCAGGAAATGGCACTTTTCGATTTTTCAAGCTTCTTTGGCCGGAAGGAAATTGTTCCAAACTTGGCTAAGAATGGTTATGAATGATGCTTATGACGGAATTGAGGTTCTATAGTTGATTGTCGAAATAGTAGTGCCACCTATTTGAGATAACTAGTATGTAGGTCACCGTTTCAAATTTTGCTGCCTTGACCTCGAGGGTTATTCGAGTTACTGCACAAGGTTCTGGTGTTTACTTTTTAATTTCCAATGAGATTTCCTTCGACTGCGGTATATTAGCCATCGGTCAACTTTAAAATTTCGCTAAATTTCGAGTGGAGGGTAACTTGGGGGGGGGAAGGGGTGACAATCTAGAAATAGTTCAGTGCCTAAGATTTTATTAAAATTTGACTACGGGGTATATTTGGAGGCGCTGAACACTGAAGTGGTGTATATTCCACAGTTTTCTAAAGCTTCGCTGGCGTCTGCCGTTCGTTATCCGTTTGTACATAAACGTTTCAGGTTTTGGTGCGACGTTGCTCACGTGGTCATTGGGGAGGAGAGGGTGCTGATCATGAATCTGATTCCCATTTTGAGATTTCTGAGAAAATTTCTGTTGGTCGCATCAGACAACTTGGTAGATCAAAGTATTTGAGTCCGCCGAAAGTTCTACATGAGGTTAATTAGGGCATTACAAAGGAGACGTTTGTTCATTTTCAAATTTTCAATACTCTGGGTCGGCCTAGCACGTCTCAATCCTGACCATTAGCTGTAACCTGAAGAATATTCTGGAAGTCGACAAGCAAACGCTTATTTCGTTACCAGCCTTGTGCATTTAAAGCTGAAGTAACTTCCAAAATAAAAAAGCAGGTCCGCGAAAAAGCGGTGGATCATTGCTTCACCATGGCATCACTCCAGATTTCTGTGGAGCGACATACTCTCAAAGTGGAGTGGAAACGGATTACTGGTTGTCTAAGTAAGAAAGCGTGCTCCGATCAAAATGGTTCCCAGCGGACCGCGTGTCCACACATGTCACCCACGGAAACGATTGGCCGTGGAGCGCACCGGTCGGCTGTGGAAAGTCGCCGTGGAGCAGGCGGTCTCTTAAGTGTTAATGAAATGATCTGCGTGGGTCATATAAAATTTCCTTTGAGCTGTCTTGGAGCCAAAATTTGTCGGAAAATTTCTTCAAGCGATTTTTTAAAAACTACCTACTCTTCGCTCATACCATTTTTACCCTTTTTGATGGATCTTTCAACAGAGCTGTTTCCGAAATCTTCATGAAATTTTCCGTCAATTAATGTTTTCAATTTGAGAAAATACGTTTCCAATCTCTCAGCCGATTTCAATTTATGAAATAACGTTTCTTTCTTTAAAAGCAATCAGTTTCTCGTCCACAACTTTTTTACCCTAGGAGACAGCCCTTTCGTGGAGGTTGTTTTCGGAATCTCCATAAAATTCTGCATCAATACTGTTTTAAATATTTTCTCGATCCTTCAGCCTAACTCATTTTACGAAACACCGGTTTTTCGCCTATAAGATATATCGGGTTCCTAACTTTGCTTGCTCCGTAAGTCAGCCAGGTCGGTGAAGCCGATTTTCACGGTTATCTCCATAGGGTGCTCTCGCCTCTATGGTTTAAATGAAAGACTCAGAGTTCTGCCGGAGCCAACAACGGGGCTCGGCTCCACCGACCTGGCCGGCTTATGGAGCAAGCGAAGTTAGGAACCCGATATGTCATTCGACGCAGAATTTTACGTAATTTCAAACACGACGTTTACTAAAACACTATCTTCAAAGGTTAAAGAGCTATAGGCGGAAAACCGGTGCTTCGTAAAATGGATTAGGCTGAAGGATCGAGAAAATACTTTTCCAAACTGGAAGCACAAGTTGACGCAGATTTCCATCGAGATTTTGAAAACAAGCTTCACCGTAGGTCTCTCCAAGCACAAAAAAATTATGAACGAAAAACAAATAATTTCAGGCTAAAAAATACACTTTACAAACTGAATTCGGCTGGAAGAAGGAGAACCTATTTTTCAAAACTGAAAGCGTTTTTCAATGCAGAATTGTATGCGAATACCGAGAACAACTTTCACCAATGATCTATCTCTCAGGACAAACAAGTTATGGACGAAAAACCGGCAGTGACTCCCACTCAATCTTGAAAATGACTTGCATGAGTGTTGGGTCACTTTCTTTCTTTTTCAGGGCGTTTCACTGGTTGTCACCGGTTCTCCCAATGGTGAAGGTTCCCCACTTCACCTGCCCAGGGGTGAAGGTTGTTCGAGTACATGGCTCCACCTAACAAAGCTATGGTTGGTGCTGTCATTGCGCGGCGGCATGAAAAAATGGGCGTGGCCAAGTTTGATTGCCATGTGGCTCCCCCTGTTACAACCGCCCTAGTAGCCTCACAGACGGTGTGTGGGAAAATTTAGCTCTTGCGTTCGGAAAAATGGAACTATGGAGTAGTGAAGAGAATGAATACAGTCTTGAAAGGTATGTTGATTCCTTCATACATTAAAGCTGATTTTCATATTTTTTGTTAAATCAGCTCGGGTATTCAAATTCGAATAACGTTCGAATATTCACCTCTGCGAATAATCGAATTTGAATAATGTTCGAATATTCACCTTTTCCGAATAGTCGAATTCGAATAATACTCGAATATTCACCTTTTTCGAATAGTCGAATTCGAATAATATTCGAATATTCACCTTTTGCGAATAGTCGAATTCGAATAATATTCGAATATTCACCTTTTGCGAATAGTCGAATTCGAATAATATTCGAATATTCACCTTTTGCGAATAGTCGAATTCGAATAATGTTCGAATTTTCACCTTTTTCGAATAGTCGAATTCGAATAATGTTCGAATATTCACACTTTTCGAATATTCGAATGTTCGAATAAAAATTCGTCCGAAAAATTCGAATATTTATTCAAACTCGAATATTCGATCCTCACTCTACTACATATTTATTCTGATAAGAATTGTTTTCCAAGAAGTATAATGAGTCAAGGGTTCAGTTCGCTCAGCCCCAATGAAATGTATTCATAATGAACACTCGCGTTCTTTTTTAACAAAAATAGTGATTAAACAAGATTTCTGCATCACTGGTACCCACAAACAAATGATAGTTCCAAGTATAGACGCAGCAATCCTTCCGTGTTCGTTATTCTTCAGAAATTCTCCGGTGGGGATAGCGCGCTCCACTGCGAATTCGCGCGACCGCAACGCGGCCGCGTTCGGAGCTGGCTGTTACAGCCGTTGGCCATTAAGTTCTTATAATAAAGAGGGCAAACGCGAAATGCCGAACCAGGCAAATTGCCTAGCAATTGACTCGACATGTGGGCTAACAACCAGCAGCCGACAGCCAGGGTTTTTCTCCTCAAGGGAATGTGCCTGGTTCGGTATTTCTCAACCAAAGAAAGGGAAGAGCAAAGTTTGTAAATCCACGAGTACAGTTACGGAGCTTAGGGGGCGAAAGATATTTTAGCGTTGGAGCGCGTTTTCCTCCCGTCCCTTTAAATGGGCGCAGGTTTTGCTAGAGCAGCCGCGATCTGCACGTGTATAATTAATGTATTTAGGGAATTGGCGGATCTTCAAATTGATATTAGGGAAAATACCTCAATTTTATACTAATTGTAAGTTCTCGAATGCGTTCTAAATTTCACACACTACGGGGTTCCGACCCCTGGCCGAAAATCGGGGAAACCTTCGTGCAAATGCGAATTTAATACTGAATCCAGCACATCGCAAGTGCAACTATACAGACGAAACCAGAAAGACAATTTCGTTAACGCATAGCTTTTGATCTCCCATGTTATCCTACGAAACGTGACAACTGTTATAATTATACTACAAAATGACGTAAGTAGAAGCTTCAGAGAAATGATTGGGGCTACATACCTTCGCTGAACTCTGAAGAGCAAAAATGCCCTTGGCTCAAATAAACACACTGAAGAGGAGCGTTCAAAAGAATTCACATCCACGTCCTACATATCGGAATCTTTATAAAGTTTAATACGTAAGCCAAACGTTTCCTAAATTCCCCTAAGGGGTTGAAACTCCGCGCGGGCAAATCTTTGACGTGGGTGCGAAAATTCTCTTCGCCCTCCCCGCCCACCCTCCCCTTCTATCCGTATTTCAACGGCGCTATCGCAGCGGGGGCCACTGTGGTATCGCACCATAGCGCCCCCCCCCCCAGCTAGGATAGCACCATTTTAACCTACTCCAAACTGCCACACCACCCAAGTGTGTGACAGTGCAAGCCCGTATGTCTCACAACATGCGGTACCTATGATAATTGTGGTGAGCGCGAAGCGCTCACCAGATTTGGCTTTGATTCGCCATCGCGCAACCCCCTGATCTCAGTATCAGGGTCCAGAGTGAACGTAGGAAGTCCGTTCTTTTTGCATTTGATATACTTTAGAAAGTTGAATAACTGTTCAAAAAATGGTCTGGAATGGTTACCTGAGCTTCGAGAAAAATTGTCAAAACCACGTGATTTTGGTCGAAAAAAGGGTTCATCTCCTTTTTTTTCAGTTGGCGTACATGATCTTGTTGGAACACTTATCGTTGAGCTAGAAAGCTGATTTTTGGCCAGAAAGTTTGTTATGATTGCCGTTAGCTCCTGACAAAATTTGAAGTTGGTAGCTCAATTTTTGCGGGACCTCAAAATTGAGGGTCAAGGGAGACAAAAACACGTAAACATGTTATTATAAACCATCCGACGTTTACTCATTCGTAAAAATGAACTAATGAAATAAACACCGTCACTGATAGGCATTTGTTTAGAATTGAACGCTTAAATCAATACGGCGGGACCTTGGATAAATTTTTTAGAACGCCGCACGGTGTGAATCAGAAGAAATCCACAGAACGCCTTAGTGTGCGGAACCCCAGTAGGGGTGCGCAAGACGCTGTAGAAAGTGTGCGGGACCCCAGTAGGAGTGCGCAGAACGCCGTAGAAAGTGTGTGGGACCCAAATAACAGTGCTTCGGACGCCGTAGAAAATGTGTGGGACCCAAATAACAGTGCGTAGGACGCCGTAGAAAATGTGTGGGACCCAAATAACAAAGCGTCGGACGCCGTAGAAAGTGTGTGGGACCCAAATGAGAGTGCGTAGGACGCCGTAGAAAATGTGTGGGACCCAAATAACAGTGCGTCGGACGCCGTAGAAAGTGTGTGGGACCCAAATAACAGTGCGTCGGACGCCGTAGAAAGTGTGTGGGACCCAAATGAGAGTGCGTCGGACGCCGTAGAAAGTGTGTGGGACCCAAATGAGAGTGCGTAGGACGCCGTAGAAAATGTGTGGGACCCAAATGAGAGTGCGTAGGACGCCGTAGAAAATGTGTGGGACCCAAATAACAGTGCGTCGGACGCCGTAGAAAGTGTGTGGGACCCAAATGAGAGTGCGTCGGACGCCGTAGAAAGTGTGTGGGACCCAAATGAGAGTGCGTCGGACGCCGTAGAAAATGTGTGGGACCCAAATAAGAGTGCGTCGGACGCCGTAGAAAGTGTGTGGGACCCAAATGAGAGTGCGTCGGACGCCGTAAAAGTGTGTGGGACCCAAATGAGAGTGCGCCGGACGCCGTAGAAAATGTGTGGGACCCAAATAACAGTGCGTCGGGCGCCGTAGAAAGGGTAAAGGGACCCAAATGAGAGTGCGTCGGGCGCCGTAAAAAGTGTGTGAGACCCAAATGAGAGTGCGTAGGACGCCGTAGAAAATGTGTGGGACCCAAATAACAGTGCGTCGGACGCCGTAGAAAGTGTGTGGGACCCAAATGAGAGTGCGCCGGACGCCGTAGAAAGTGTGCGGGACCCAAGTGAGAGTGTGCCGGACGCCGTAGAAAGTGTGCGGGACCCAAATGAGAGTGCGCCGGACGCTGTGGAAAGTGTCTGGGACCTGAATGAGAGTGCGCTGGACGCCGTAGAAAATGTTTGGGACCCAAATAACAGTGCGTCCGACGCCGTAGAAAGTGTGGGACCCAAATGAGTGTGCGCAGGACGCCGTAGAAAGTGTGCGGGACCCGAAAGAGTGTGCGCAGGACGCCGTAGAAAGTGTGTGGGACCCAAATAACAGAGCCCCGGACGCCGTAGAAAGTGTGTGGGACCCAAATGAGAGTGCGCAGGACGCCGTAGAAAGTGTGTGGCATCAAAATAAGAGTGCGCAGGACGCCGTAGAAAGTGTGTGGGACCCAAATAACAGACCGCCGGACGCCGTAGAAAGTGTGTGGGACCCAAATGAGTGTGCGCAGAACGCCGTAGAAAGTGTGTGGCACCCAAATGAGAGTGAGCCGCACGCCGTAGAAAGTGTGTGGGACCCAAATGAGAGTTCGCAGGACGCCGTAGAAAGTGTGTGGGACCCAAATAACAGTGCGTCGGACGTCGTAGAAAGTGTGTGGGACCCAAATGAGAGTGCGTCGGACGTCGTAGAAAGTGTGTGGGACCCAAATGAGAGTGCGTCGGACGCCGTAGAAAGTGTGTGGGACCCAAATGAGAGTGCGTAGGACGCCGTAGAAAATGTGTGGGACCCAAATGAGAGTGCGTAGGACGCCGTAGAAAATGTGTGGGACCCAAATAACAGTGCGTCCGACGCCGTAGAAAGTGTGGGACCCAAATGAGTGTGCGCAGGACGCCGTAGAAAGTGTGTGGGACTCAAATAACAGTGCGTCGGACGCCGTAGAAAGTGCGTGGGACCCAAATGAGAGTGCGTCGGACGCCGTAGAAAGTGTGTGGGACCCAAATAACAGTGCGTAGGACGCCGTAGAAAATGTGTGGGACCCAAATAACAAAGCGTCGGACGCCGTAGAAAGTGTGTGGGACCCAAATGAGAGTGCGTAGGACGCCGTAGAAAACGTGTGGGACCCAAATAACAGTGCGCCGGACGCCGTAGAAAGTGTGTGGGACCCAAATGAGAGTGCGTCGGACGCCGTAGAAAGTGTGCGGGACCCAAATGAGAGTGCGTAGGACGCCGTAGAAAATGTGTGGGACCCAAATGAGAGTGCGTAGGACGCCGTAGAAAATGTGTGGGACCCAAATAACAGTGCGTCGGACGCCGTAGAAAGTGTGTGGGACCCAAATGAGAGTGCGTCGGACGCCGTAAAAAGTGTGTGGGACCCAAATGAGAGTGCGTCGGACGCCGTAGAAAATGTGTGGGACCCAAATAAGAGTGCGTCGGACGCCGTAGAAAGTGTGTGGGACCCAAATGAGAGTGCGTCGGACGCCGTAGAAAGTGTGTGGGACCCAAATGAGAGTGCGCCGGACGCCGTAGAAAATGTGTGGGACCCAAATAACAGTGCGTCGGACGCCGTAGAAAGTGTGTGGGACCCAAATGAGAGTGCGTCGGACGCCGTAAAAAGTGTGTGGGACCCAAATGAGAGTGCGTCGGACGCCGTAGAAAATGTGTGGGACCCAAATAAGAGTGCGTCGGACGCCGTAGAAAGTGTGTGGGACCCAAATGAGAGTGCGCCGGACGCCGTAGAAAGTGTGCGGGACCCAAGTGAGAGTGTGCCGGACGCCGTAGAAAGTGTGTGGGACCCAAATGAGAGTGCGTAGGACGCCGTAGAAAATGTGTGGGACCCAAATGAGAGTGCGTAGGACGCCGTAGAAAATGTGTGGGACCCAAATAACAGTGCGTCCGACGCCGTAGAAAGTGTGGGACCCAAATGAGTGTGCGCAGGACGCCGTAGAAAGTGTGCGGGACCCGAATGAGTGTGCGCAGGACGCCGTAGAAAGTGTGTGGGACCCAAATAACAGAGCCCCGGACGCCGTAGAAAGTGTGTGGGACCCAAATGAGAGTGCGCAGGACGCCGTAGAAAGTGTGTGGCATCAAAATAAGAGTGCGCAGGACGCCGTAGAAAGTGTGTGGGACCCAAATAACAGACCGCCGGACGCCGTAGAAAGTGTGTGGGACCCAAATGAGTGTGCGCAGAACGCCGTAGAAAGTGTGTGGCACCCAAATGAGAGTGAGCCGCACGCCGTAGAAAGTGTGTGGGACCCAAATGAGAGTTCGCAGGACGCCGTAGAAAGTTTGCGGGACCCAAATAACAGTGCGTCGGACGTCGTAGAAAGTGTGTGGGACCCAAATGAGAGTGCGTCGGACGTCGTAGAAAGTGTGTGGGACCCAAATGAGAGTGCGTCGGACGCCGTAGAAAGTGTGCGGGACCCAAATGAGAGTGCGTAGGACGCCGTAGAAAATGTGTGGGACCCAAATGAGAGTGCGCAGGACGCCGTAGAAAATGTGTGGGACCCAAATAACAGTGCGTCGGGCGCCGTAGAAAGTGTGTGGGACCCAAATGAGAGTGCGTCGGACGCCGTAAAAAGTGTGTGGGACCCAAATGAGAGTGCGTCGGACGCCGTAGAAAATGTGTGGGACCCAAATAAGAGTGCGTCGGACGCCGTAGAAAGTGTGTGGGACCCAAATGAGAGTGCGCCGGACGCCGTAGAAAATGTGTGGGACCCAAATAACAGTGCGTCGGACGCCGTAGAAAGTGTGTGGGACCCAAATGAGAGTGCGTCGGACGCCGTAGAAAGTGTGTGGGACCCAAATAACAGTGCGTCGGACGCCGTAGAAAGTGTGCGGGAACCAAATGAGGGTGCGCGCAGTACGCCGTAGAAAGTGTACGCGACCCAAATGAAAGTACGTTGGACGCCATAGAAAATGTGAGGTGACCCAAATGGAAGTGAGCAAGACGCCGTAGAAAGTGTGTGGGATCCAAATACATTCACGTCCATGCCGATAATTTTTTCCGCAGGGCTACCGTAATCATTCTTGAACAAAACATGATAACGAACGATAACACGCTCATAACATGCGGGGTATAAAAGGGAGAGGAGCGGTATGCAGTCATTCACACACCGCTCTCTTCGAGAAGCCACTGGGAAGTGGCTGAGGAGGTCGAAATTGTGCAAAGATGATGGTTGGCTATAACGATGTGCTCATATCCACGCTGATACTTGGAAAATTTCCGAAGGAGAGGGTTACGGTAGCCCTGCGGAAAAATGATCGGCCGTATGAGCGTGCTTGTGGGACCCAAATGGGTGTGCGCAGAACGCCGTAGAAAGTGTGTGGGACCCAAATGAGAGTGCTCAGGACGCTGTAGAAAGTGTGTGGGACCCAAATGAGAGTGCGTCGGACGCCGTAGAAAGTGTGTGGGACCCAAATGAGAGTGCGTCGGACGCCGTAGAAAGTGTGTGGGACCCAAATAACAGTGCGTCGGACGCCGTAGAAAGTGTGTGGGACCCAAATGAGAGTGCGGCGGACGCCGTAGAAAGTGTGCGGGACCCAAATGAGAGTGCGTCGGACGCCGTAGAAAGTGTGTGGGACCCAAATGAGAGTGCGTCGGACGCCGTAGAAAATGTGTGGGACCCAAATGAGAGTGCGTCGGACGCCGTAGAAAGTGTGTGGGACCCAAATAACAGTGCGTCGGACGCCGTAGAAAGTGTGTGGGACCCAAATGAGAGTGCGTCGGACGCCGTAGAAAGTGTGTGGGACCCAAATGAGAGTGCGTCGGACGCCGTAGAAAGTGTGCGGAACCCAAATGAGAGTGCGCAGGACGCCGTAGAAAGTGTGTGGGACCCAAATGAGAGTGCGTCGGGCGCCGTAGAAAGTGTGTGGGACCCAAATGAGAGTGCGTCGGACGCCGTAGAAAGTGTGTGGGACCCAAATGAGAGTGCGTCGGACGCCGTAGAAAGTGTGTGGGACCCAAATGAGAGTGCGCAGGACGCCGAAGAAAGTGTGTGGGACCCAAATGAGAGTGCGCAGGACGCCGTAGAAAGTGTGTGGGACCCAAATAACAGTGCGTCGGACGCCGTAGAAAGTGTGGGACCCAAATGAGAGTGCGTCGGACGCCGTAGAAAGTGTGTGGGACCCAAATGAGAGTGCGTCGGACGCCGTAGAAAGTGTGGGACCCAAATGAGAGTGCGTCGGACGTCGTAAAAAGTGTTTGGGAACCAAGTGGGAGTGCGCAGAACGCCGTAGAAAGTGTGTGGGACCCAAATGAAAGTGCGCAGGACGCCGTAGAAAGTGTGTGGGACCCAAATGAGAGTGCGCCGGCCGCCGTAGAAAGTGTGTGGGACCCAAATGAGAGTGCGCAGGACGCCGTAGAAAGTGTGTGGGACTCAAATAACAGTGCGTCGGATGCCGTAGAAAGTGTGTGGGACCCAAATGAGAGTGCGTCGGATGCCGTAGAAAGTGTGTGGGACCCAAATAACAGTGCGTCGGATGCCGTAGAAAGTGTGAGGGACCCAAATGAGAGTGCGCAGGACGCCGTAGAAAGTGTGTGGGACTCAAATAACAGTGCGTCGGATGCCGTAGAAAGTGTGTGGGACCCAAATGAGAGTGCGTCGGATGCCGTAGAAAGTGTGTGGGACCCAAATGAGAGTGCGTCGGATGCCGTAGAAAGTGTGTGGGACCCAAATGAGAGTGCGCAGGACGCCGTAGAAAGTGTGTGGGACCCAAATAACAGTGCGTCGGATGCCGTAGAAAGTGTGTGGGACCCAAATAACAGTGCGTCGGACGCCGTAGAAAGTGTGCGGGACCCAAATGGGTGTGCGCAGAACGCCGTAGGAAGTGTGTGGGACCCAAATGAGGGTGCGCATGACGCCGTAGAAAGTGTGCGGGACCCAAATAACAGTGCGTCGGACGCCGTAGGAAGTGTGTGGGATCCAAATGAGAGTGCGCAGGACGCCGTAGAAAGTGTGTGGCATCAAAATAAGAGTGCGCAGGACGCCGTAGAAAGTGTGTGGGACCCAAATAACAGACCGCCGGACGCCGTAGAAAGTGTGTGGGACCCAAATAAGAGTGCGTCGGACGCCGTAGAAAGTGTGTGGGACCCAAATGAGAGTGCGCCGGACGCCGTAGAAAGTGTGCGGGACCCAAATGAGAGTGCGCAGGACGCCGTAGAAAGTGTGTGGGACCCAAATAACAGTGCGTCGGACGCCGTAGAAAGTGTGTGGGACCCAAATGAGAGTGCGTCGAACGCCGTAGAAAGTGTGCGGGACCCAAATGAGAGTGCGTCGGACGCCGTAGAAAGTGTGTGGGACCCAAATGAGAGTGCGTCGGACGCCGTAGAAAATGTGTGGGACCCAAATGAGAGTGCGTCGGACGCCGTAGAAAGTGTGTGGGACCCAAATGAGAGTGCCGGACGCCGTAGAAAATGTGGACCCAAATAACAGTGCGTCGGACGCCGTAGAAAGTGTGTGGGACCCAAATGAGAGTGCGTCGGACGCCGTAGAAAGTGTGTGGGACCCAAACAACAGTGCGTCCGGACGCCGTAGAAAGTGTGCGGGACTCAAATGAGTGTGCACCGGACGCCGTTAGAAAGTGTGCGGGACCCAAATGAGAGTGCGTTGGACGCCGTAGAAAGTGTGTGGTGACCCAAATAACAGTGCGTCGGACGCCGTAGAAAGTGTGTGGGACCCAAATGAGAGTGCGTCGGACGCCGTAGAAAGTGTGTGGGACCCGAATAACAGTGCGTCGGACGCCGTAGTAAGTGTGTGGGACCCAAATGAGAGTGCGCCGGACGCCGTAGAAAGTGTGTGGGACCCAAATGAAATTGCACCGAACGCCGTAGAAAGTGTGCGGGACCCAAATGAGAGTGCGCCGAACGCCGTAGAAAGTGTGCAGGACCCAAATGGGTGTGCGCAGGACGCCGTAGAAAGTGTGTGGGACCCAAATGAGAGTGCGCCGGACGCCGTAGGAAGTGTGTGGGACCCAAATGAGAGTGAGCCGGACGCCGTAGAAAGTGTGTGGGACCCAAATGAGAGTGCGCCGGACGCTGTAAGAAGTGTGTGGGACCCAAATGAGAGTGCGTCGGACGCCGTAGAAAGTGTGTGGGACCCAAATGAGAGTGCGTCGGACGCCGTAGAAAGTGTGGGACCCAATGAGAGTGCGCTGGACGCCGTAGAAAGTGTGCGGGACTCAAATAAGAGTGCGCCGGACGCCGTAGAAAATGTGTGGGACCCAAATAAGAGTGCGTCGGACGCCGTAGAAAGTGTGTGGGACCCAAATGAGAGTGCGCCGGACGCCGTAGAAAGTGTGCGGGACCCAAGTGAGAGTGTGCCGGACGCCGTAGAAAGTGTGCGGGACCCAAATGAGAGTGCGCCGGACGCTGTGGAAAGTGTCTGGGACCTGAATGAGAGTGCGCTGGACGCCGTAGAAAGTGTGTGGGACCCAAATGAGAGTGCGTCGGACGCCGTAGAAAGTGTGTGGGACCCAAATGAGAGTGCGCCGGACGCTGCAGAAAGTGTGTGGCACCCAAACAATAGTGCGTCGGACGCCGTAGAAAGTGTGTGGGACCCAAATGAGAGTGCGTCGGACGCCGTAGATAAGGTGTGGGACCTGAAGGAGAGTGCGCTGGACGCCGTAGAAAGTGTGTGGGACCCAAATGAGAGTGCGTAGGACGCCGTAGAAAATGTGTGGGACCCAAATGAGAGTGCGCTGGACGCCGTAGAAAGTGTGTGGGACCCAAATGAGAGTGCGCCGGACGCCGTAGAAAAAATGTGGAACCTAAATGAGAGTGCGCCGGACGCCGTATAAAGTGTGTGAGACCTAAAGGAGAGTGCGCCGGACGCTGCAGAAAGTGTGTGGAACCCGAACAAGAGTGCGTCGGACGCCGTAGAAGGTGTGTGGGACCCAAATGAGAGTGCGTCGGGCGCCGTAGAAAGTGTGTGGGACCCAAATGAGAGTGCGTCGGACGCCGTAAAAAGTGTGTGGGACCCAAATGAGAGTGCGTCGGACGCCGTAGAAAATGTGTGGGACCCAAATAAGAGTGCGTCGGACGCCGTAGAAAATGTGTGGGACCCAAACAACAGTGCGTCGGACGCCGTAGAAAGTGTGTGGGACCCAAATGAGAGTGCGTCGGACGCCGTAGAAAGTGTGTGGGACCCAAATGAGAGTGCGTAGGACGCCGTAGAAAATGTGTGGGACCCAAATGAGAGTGCGTAGGACGCCGTAGAAAGTGTGTGGGACCCAAATGAGAGTGCGTCGGACGCCGTAGAAAATGTGTGGGACCCAAACAACAGTGCGTCGGACGCCGTAGAAAGTGTGCGGGACTCAAATGAGAGTGCACCGGACGCCGTTAGAAAGTGTGCGGGACCCAAATGAGAGTGCGCCGGACGCCGTAGAAAGTGTGTGGGAGCCAAATAACAGTGCGTCGGACGCCGTAGAAAGTGTGTGGGACCCAAATGAGAGTGCGTCGGACGCCGTAGAAAGTGTGTGGGACCCAAATGAGAGTGCGTAGGACGCCGTAGAAAATGTGTGGGACCCAAATGAGAGTGCGTAGGACGCCGTAGAAAATGTGTGGGACCCAAATAACAGTGCGTCGGACGCCGTAGAAAGTGTGTGGGACCCGAATGAGGGTGCGCCGGACGCCGTAGAAGGTGTGCGGGACCCAAATAAGAGTACGCCGGACGCCGTAGAAAGTGTGCGGGAACCAAATGAGAGTGCGCCGGACGCCGTAGAAAGTGTGTGGGACCTAAATGAGAGTGAGCCGCACGCCGTAGAAAGTGTGTGGGACCCAAATGAGAGTACGTCGGACGTCGTAGAAAGTGTGTGGGACCCAAATAACAGTGCGCCGGACTCCGTAGAAAGTGTGCGGGACCAAAATGAAAGTGCGCAGGACGCCGTAGAAAATGTGTGGGACCCAAATGAGAGTGCGTAGGACGCCGTAGAAAATGTGTGGGACCCAAATAACAGTGCGTCGGACGCCGTAGAAAGTGTGCGGGACCCAAGTGAGAGTGTGCCGGACGCCGTAGAAAGTGTGCGGGACCCAAATGAGAGTGCGCCGGACGCTGTGGAAAGTGTCTGGGACCTGAATGAGAGTGCGCTGGACGCCGTAGAAAGTGTGTGGGACCCAGATAACAGTACGCCGGACGCCGTAGAAAGTGTGCGGGACCCAAATGAGTGTGCGCAGAACGCCGTAGAAAGTGTGTGGGACCCAAATAACAGTGCGTCGGGCGCCGTAGAAAGTGTGAGGGACCCAAATGGGTGTGCGCAGGACGCCGTAGAAAGTGTGTGGGACCCAAATAACAGTGCGTCGGACGCCGTAGAAAGTGTGGGACCCAAATGAGTGTGCGCAGGACGCCGTAGAAAGTGTGCGGGACCCGAATGAGTGTGCGCAGGACGCCGTAGAAAGTGTGTGGGACCCAAATAACAGAGCGCCGGACGCCGTAGAAAGTGTGTGGGACCCAAATGAGAGTGTGCAGGACGCCGTAGAAAGTGTGTGGCATCCAAATAAGAGTGCGCAGGACGCCGTAGAAAGTGTGTGGGACCCAAATAACAGAGCGCCGGACGCCGTAGAAAGTGTGTGGGACCCAAATGAGTGTGCGCAGAACGCCGTAGAAAGTGTGTGGCACCCAAATGAGAGTGAGCCGCACGCCGTAGAAAGTGTGTGGGACCCAAATGAGAGTTCGCAGGACGCCGTAGAAAGTTTGCGGGACCCAAATAACAGTGCGTCGGACGCCTCAGAAAGTGTGTGGGACCCAAATGAGAGTGCGCAGAACGTCGTAGAAAGTGTGCGGGATCCAAATGGGTGCGCGCAGAACGCGCCGTGGAAAGTGTGTGGGACCCAAACGAGAGTGCGCAGAACGCCGTAGAAAGTGTGTGGGACCCAAATGAGAGTTCGCAGGACGCCGTAGAAAGTGTGTGGGACCCAAATAACAGTGCGTCGGACGCCGTAGAAAGTGTGTGGGACCCAAGTGGGATGCGCCGGAGGCCGTAGAAAGTGTGTGGGACCCAAATACAAAGCCAACGCCCATGCCTGTCATTTTTTTCACGCAGGGGCTACCGTAACCATTATTGAACAAAAAACATGATAACGAACGATAAAACACGCTCATAACATGCGGGGTATAAAAAGGGCAGAGGAGCGGTATGCAGATTCATTCACACCGCTCTCTTTCGGGCCCTGGATCAGAGTTGGTGGTATTTGCATCTGCAACTCCACCGACTCCCCCCCAACACCCCCACCCCCCCTCGCTCCCCCCACCCCCTGTTCCCCCGCACCCCGCTGCTCCCCCGCACCCCCTGCTCCCCCAACTCCCCCCCCCGGTTGATACGTATGATTAGAATGATGGAGTGAGGTTGAGAAAATCACTCGGTGTATCCAACACAGAATTATAAAATTCAAACCGCAGATTCTTTCCACAGTAACCCAATGGACATGATAAGAGTATTGAAAACAACTCCATTCATTTATCGTCATGATGAAGCGCTGGTCGTGGAATGATGTCGTGCTCCGTGCACTAAGGACTTTCACATCGAGGTACTCGTCAAGTTGGAAGACTTGCAGCTTTCCCCTACTGCTGCATAGGATAGCCCGTTAGGCCCTTATGGGTGAAGCTCTGAATTCTACCGGAGCTTGACCTACTTCAATTGTTGCCCAATTTCCTGCGCTTCAACGCTTCTCAACTGTTGCTCTCGACAACACTCACCAAACAGTCATGCAGAACCACTTTACGCAAGTATCGGAATGAATTCCGCCCGAGGAGCATGATATCATTCCACCAACTCACATTTTATCGCGGCTGTAAATGGGATGCAGAGGTGTTCCTTCATTCTTATCTGAAATAGTCTATTGGAGTTTACACGGTATGTGATGAAGAAATCTGCGGTTTGAGTTTTATAATTCTGTGTATCCAACTAGATATGATGAGCGACTGATTATTTGTTGATAGGCCAACAGGATTGCACCTGTTCAGAGAGAAATAGTGAAGAGGAGGAAGTATGGTGAAGTAACGGAGGTAGCAGTAAGGTTAGCTTTCTAGTGATACGCAATGTTTTATCATCGACCCGCCCACTCCGGTGATTTTTCTCATCCACGTAAAGAATGGATATCGACCGCGTCGGATACACCGAGTGATTTTCTCAGCCTCACTCCCATCATTTAAACATACGTATCGACCGGGTGGGGGGTGCGGGGGTGTTGGGGGTGCGGGGGTGCAGGGGAGCGAGGGGGGATTTATTCCCACTGAGTGATTTTTGCATTCCATTTCCAATGCATTCCGTGTGTATCAACTGGGCTGTGAGACGTCGGCTCATCCAACTATGACCGGGGCCTTCGAGAAGCCACTGGAAAGTGGCTAAGGAGGTGAAATTGTGCAAACATGATTGGTGGCTACTACGATCGTGCTTATATCCAAGCTGACACTTGGGATAAATTCGAGAAAGGAGGGTTACGGTAGCCCTGCGGAAAAAATGATCGACATGGGCGTGATTGGCGAGGCCCAAAATGGGTGTGCGCAGAACGCCGTAGAAAGTGTGCAGGACCATCAGTGCGTGCGTGCAGGACGCCATAGAAGGGGGCAGGGCATCAGTGGGTTTGCTTTTCTGAATTAACACCACCAGGCAAAAACCATGTTAGAAAGGAAACCTTCAGGAAAAATAAATGAAATTCCTGAAAGTTTAGGTTCCTGGCAAAAGTAAAAGATTTGGCATGGCAATTTCTTTCAGAAAATTAGAAATATACTCAGTTAAAAAGGAAGGTAAAGAAAAATGAAAAAAAGTTTGGAAATATTCCTGAGAACGATTTGGCGTAGAATAATTCGGCCTGTTTTGGGAAATGTAGTGAAACAGTTGAATAGTATTGATTTGCGCAGTCGAGGTTTGAACCAACTGATTGATAAGAGTTGTGCAAAACGAGAGATCGCCTTTGTCTGTTAACTTGTATCCGTAGAACATATCAAAGCAAAATCACGCGTGTTATGGCTAGCAGTAAACGCTCGTTCGGGAGCTGGAATGCCGCGGTCTTCTACGTATTAAGTAAAGTGAAACTCAACTGTTTGTTCCATATGGACGCGTGATTTCGCTTTTGATATGTTCTACTGGATAGAAGCTTATCCAATGCGATCTCTCATTTTGCACAACTCTTATCAATAGTTGGTTCCAAACTCGACTGCCAAATCATACTTTCAACTATTTCACTACATTTCCCAAAAACCGAATTATTCTACGCCAATATCGTTCTCAGGGAATATTTCCAAACTTTTTTTCATTTTTCTTTACCTTCCCCTTTTAACTGAGTATATTTCTAATTTTTCGAAAAAAATTGCCATGCCAAATCTTTACTTTTGCCAGGAACCTAAACTTTCAGGAATTTTGTAACTGACAAGGGAACAACAATAAGCCATATTCACCATTCCAAATGAAGTGTACTTTTCTAGAACCATTTTCGGACGAAAAGTCCGAATATGCCCATCGCAGCTGCCTAGACCCGCTTTGAAAAAAGTTATAGGCATTTTTTCTCTGATTTTCTTTTTTATTGTACCCTCCAAAAAGCGCATTATTTTTTATGAAAATCCGGAAACGGACCTCATAATCGTGTTCAGCGCCCAAAACTACCCCACTAAGCGAAGTTAGGTTGAAGGAACATTTTCCAAACTTTGCGCAGACTAAGAGCGTTTTGGACTTGTACGGATTTTCGGTTGTATTCGTTCACAGATTCCCATCGGGGGAGAATTTGGTAGCAAATCGCGACTTTTGACGATTTCCGGAGTGCTTCTATAGAATATGCTCAAGTTATTTCTCTGGGGGTTATTTGGAGTGCTGAACACGAATCTGATGTCGGTTTATCAATTTTTGGCAGCTTACGGTAGATTACGGTGGGTATACGATAGTTTGGTTAAAGTCTCAGATTTGTCTCAAAGTTTCTATGTGAAGGGTTATTTGGGGTGCTGAATACGAATTTGATGTCCATTTGTCGATTATCGGAATATTAAGGTAGGTTTTGCCTCCTAAATGGCATGTTACCTACGGTAACCTACAGTAAACCTAAAAATTTGGGCAAGCAAACTCCAGATTCGTGTTCAGAACCCCAGATTACCCCTTCATACATGTTTTTAGCAAAATCAGGGGGAAATTTCTAAAACACCCTAAAAATTCCAAATTCAAATTCCCTATTGTTGCTTACGGAGCTTGACCTTTTGGCTCCTGGTCGTGGCGGGACCAACTGCGGCGACGCCCCTTAAAGGCAGGGTTCTCGATAAAATCGGCTGGTGTGCTATCACCGTAGAATGTTAGATCAGCCATCACAAAAGTGAAATGTAGTAAAAAGTGAGAAAAAACGCTCTGGAGAAAGTTATGGCTTGGTGTCCTCCGCCCCCAATTATCGAAATTTAGGTAAAAGCCTGTTTTCAACTTTTATTTTGCTTCTTAAGTAATTTCTGAACATTTCTGGAGACTACTGATTACTTTAACAGCAAAATAAATGTCGGATAACAAGCATTATTGATCACATTAATTAGGGGGGCCGACCGACCTTTCAGTAATTGCTTCGTTATACTTTGTGAAACGCTGGGCGTTTTCCGCGAATATCCGGGTTTTTCGCACTGTTACTTTGTGATGGCCAAATCTGCAGCTGCTTATGAAGAGAAATCTAAAAGTCGTTTTTTTTATCGCGAACCCTACCTTCTTCACAGTGCAGCACTGGTGCTGAAATTTGATCAATATCTTCGCTATTGATTCTTTCTGTGATTCAGGGCTAAGAACGAACATAACTAGATCTACAATAAAGAAAATTGTGGCGGATTACCACTTTTTTGAGATTCATGCATGTTTTCAGAGTTTATCCCGACACTATATCGCCTTTTTCTGAATTCTGGATATTTCATGACGGTATTCATACGGTTATCGCGGCTTGTTGAGGGCTGATAACTGAGGGTAGATTTTATATAAATGACACATAGTATCTAAGTATGTTAATTCGTCAATTCTGAGCAGAAATTCCACCATTACCCTAGTTAAACTGTGAGGGTGCTATCTGGGAAGGGGGGGGGCACTGTTGTATCGCACTTGGCCACGCCCATTCTTCCGCGCCGCAATGACTCCTGATTTTGGCAGGGTAGGGAAACCCCGGGTAGGTGCTCAAATTTAGTGCGGCACAGTAAAATGGGCGTGGCCAAGTGCATCGCGCCATAGTGGCCCCCCCCCTTCCCACATAGCTAGCACCCACTGTATAGTTTTTAAACATGGGAGTTTTCTGAGGGACTTCCAGAAGATAATATTGCGCATCATTGTCTAGCAGGCTGTTGACATTGTGGCGAACATGCTTCCACACATAACATGTCCTCTAAACACTATACATTCCATCCGAAAATTTTCGGATAAAATTTAAATCGCATTTTTCCCTCACTTGTTTCGCTTTTATTTGGATACAAAAAGCACATTTTCCTGATGCATCAGAAATTGGAAATGATCGGCAGATCACTCATCGCCCAATTTAAATAAAAGTTTTATGTGCGAGAGCAAATCAAACTTACAGCCAAAAAATGAGGAAATTTCGGATCGGATAATCGGATAATTTCGGATAAATGAAAATCTTGGAGCACTGGACAGTAATTTGATCGCAAAAATCATATCATACGAATGGTACAACGACTCTTGATTGGAAAAGGTTCTCTAGTTGGGAAATGAAACTGAAATTGAAGAGAGGAAGCCGTTTTCAATTTTATCCGAAACCGATCGGATGGAATGTATACTAAACACCCCTCAGGCATGATTAGCCGAGATACTCGCTTTCAAGTACAATTTCATAATTTAAGTCCTCAATCGGTACCAATAAAACAGGCGCCCCACGCCGCAGTTGGTCCCGCCACGACCAGGAGCCAAAAGGTCATGCTCCGTAAGCAACAACGGGGTACCCTTACCTTGCCGCGAAGCTTTAAAAACGCTCATAACTTTTTTCAGAGTGGGTCTAGGCAGCTGTGATGGGCATATTCGGACTTTTCGTCCGAAAATGGTTCTATAAAGTACATTTCATTTGGAATGGTCACTATGACTTATTGTGGTTCCCTTGTGAGAAGTGAATACTTGTCTAACATTGTTGCATTAAAGTCTAACATTGTTGCATTAAACGTTTCCTTGGTTGAGATGATCTTCCTCACGGCATTTCCAAATACAATTCACATTTGGCCAAATCGCCTTTGCAGTCTAGTAGACCTATTACCTCTGTATTGGTCTTTCTTTTGACATGAGCATGCATTTTCTGAAGAATGCAATGCTTCTGTCGTCCATCTTCTAATCGATAAAGCATACTTTGTTCTGACTGACAGCGTTTTGGACTTGTACGAATTTTCGGTTGGGCGTTTATTTATACCGATCGGAGGGCTCTGGAAGCGTTTTAGAAAATTGTTCCAGATTTCACTTAAAATTCTCCTAAGAGGATTTTTTGGGGCGTTGATCACGAATCTGTGATTTATTAGTCGATTTTTCAAAATTTTCGGCTAATTTCGTTCCAAGCTTCCCAACTGGGAGAAATTTCGAGGGAAAAACGCCGCTTTCGAGATATATATTCCGTGAGTGAAAATATACAAGCCTCAAGGAAGACGAGATCTTAAAAGAGCATTCGTATGAAGCCATCAGAGAAGCGTAGTCGCCTTCGAAACTGTATCCGGAAACGTCTTCCCTACAAAGCTCAAAAATTATCTCAATGTCAGTCTAGACTGAATGAAATGCATTTGGCTTACAGGTCTCAGCCAATTGATCTTTTCAGCAGCGATGTCTAGTAGACTAGCTTGTCCTGTTGGTCGCCCAGTGCCTAATTTTTGTACATACCATAGAAACCAATCATAGACGCGTAGCGACTGTTTCCTGTAAAGTATGTACATACAGGCCATAAAACGGCCAATGTCTCACCGTCGACTGCGTACCACGCGCTGCGCGACCGCACGCGCGTCGGAAGCGAACGAGTTTTGCCGCCGCGCGACGAGTGGTTGCAACCGCCGCGCGACGTTTCTGAATCGGCCGCCGCGCGGTGGCCATTCAAAACTGCGTCTGCGCGGCGGCCAAAACTTCGTTCCGCTTAAGCCCGACGCGCGGCGCGTCGCGCCAGCGGTGGTAGGCCAGTCGACGGTGAGACTATTGGCCGCGTTTCCTGGATGGCCTGTACCACTCTTGAAATTCATGATTCAGCTTCAATAAGCGCACCACTTCCATGGTAATGATATGAAAGACTGGGGCAAGCGGAGATTTCGTTGATCATCAAATATCCCGGAAACTTGTGACAGATCAAGTTTACTTGATCAAAACGGCCTAAATTCTCGAACTTCGCCTTTTCGAATATATTCAAAAAGCAAAATTTTCAAATTTGGAGAGTACGCAAGTCGTTGCGAAAACGGCTCAAGGCGTTGATGAATTGGCGCAGGATCGCAGTGGGAGTGCGCAGGTGCGTGGGGACCCCAAGCGGTAGTGAGCAGATCGTGTGCGGGACCCCTACTGGGAGTGGGAATGCATTTTTTGGGAAATCGGGGTTTGACTGGTGTGCCGGGAATCGTGGAATGTGTGCAGAAGGACTTCATTGGTAGCGATGCAGGAAGTAGGGGGAATGTATTCAGGAATTTGCTGTAAGGTCCTGCATTCACACTGCACACTCTCATCGGGTCCTGCACACCCGATGAAATAACCGAGAAATAGCAAAACCGAGAGCAGCTGGTGCTGGCAGGCCTGATGAGCTATTTTTAGGCCAAACTCTCTGAGTAACCTGGAAGTCTCTTACCAATGATACTGAGGAGGGAACGCTTTCCAAGGAATTCGCTTTCATAATGGACGTAGTTGATGAACCAAAGCGAAAGACGGTAGATTCATGAAGCAATCCTTAAAACAACACGTAAGGAGGTTGGAGCAGAGGCGGTCAAGGCGGTAATTTTGAGTCAGCTAGTAACAAATTTGGAAAGGGGTGGTGGTGGGCAATGAGAGAAGTGTTGTTTTGATATATTTCTTACTATTAGTCAATTTTGTTCATCTTTTTATGGACTGCTTTTGTCATGGCTTCTTATGTGTGTTTGAATAGTTTTCTAATCAGTTTATTTTATTTTGCTGTTTGTTTCTCCAAATGGGTCTCTACTTGTAAATCAAAAGCATCCAGGAAAAATGAAAATGCAACGCAAAATGAAACATCAGAAACAAAAGCCATGTAACTACTCATTTTTTCACGCAATAAAACAAAAACTCCAGAATTGCAAAAGGACAAAAAATCTATTTTTTTCCTCCAGGAAATCAACCAAAAAGAAGAATCTGACGCCGAATAAAAAAAGGAAAAATTTTCTGCTTTCGTAACGAGGCAGGATGTGGAAAGAAATAGAAAATCCCAAGCAATAATCCAGAGAGGACATATGGAAGAAATCTGGAAAGTTTATTTCAATATCCAGAAATCAACCAAAATTAGAATTTCGACGCCAAATCAAGAAACGAAAAAGTTCTTGTTTCGATATCCGAGTCAGGATATGGAAAGAATCCGAAAACTCAGAAATTCAAAAAGTTGAAGATGGAAGGAAATTCTTCTTCATGAGCAAGAAATCGACCAAACTGTTATGATTGGAAAGACGAATCAAGAAATGAAAAAACTTTCCGTTGCGATTTCGAGTCAGTATAAGGAAAGAATGGGAAACTCCAAACTTTAAATGATCATAAAAAAGAATCCGACATCTGAAAATTCTTCCAAAAACAACAAATCAACAAATATGAGAAATTCAACGCTGAATCAAGAAATGAAAAAAACGTCATGTTTTAATAACGAGTCAGGATATAGAAAGCAATCGAAAACTTGAAAATTTCAAAAGGGACGCGGAAGGAATCGGAAATTTTCCTTTACTGTCAAGAAATCAACCAAAATGTCAAGATTGGAAAGACGAATAAAGAAATGAAAAAAAAATCTATCAAAAAGGGGTCTTCCAAGCGAAAGAGGTTTGGTTGGCGTCAGAAACTTTCTAACAAAAAGGGAACAATAGGTAAGTAGATTGAGGAGAGTCTACAAAAAGCGAACAATATTCTCTGAGAGTATTTTTCTCGGTGAACACTTCTTAACAGCGGAAACAAACCGTTGTGGCATTTTACGATGATGAGTTTAGTGTCTTTCGGAAAAAGGACTTCTATTCGTTTAATGAGATTTTACGGGATTACTCTTGCTTAATGCTGTATTTCTATTTTATAGTTTTGCTTCTCCTTACAGCAAGACCTAACCGTCTGTCTAAGTCTTTGCGACATCATCTTCTATTCTGATGGTAAGAGTTAGGTTTACATGCACATACGTTTAAAAGGTTCTCGCGTAATCAAGACCATTTTTGGAACCACAGAGTGCTTCCGTGTAAAACACCGCAACGGTTTGTTTTCGCTGTTAAGAAGTGTTCACCAAGAAAATTACTCTCAGAGAATATTGTTCACTTTTTGTAGACTCTCCTCAATCTGCTTACCTATTGTTCCCTTTTTGTTAGAAAGTTTCTGACGCCAACCAAACCTCTTTTGCTTGGAAGACCCCTTTTTGATAGAATTGTTCACTTTTTGTTGATATTACGAAGTAATATCTATGAAAAAATCTTCAATATTTTTCAAATAGTATGGATTGCTATAATAATCAGTAAGCAACAAACTTGTTGCGCACGCTACAAATGAAGCGCTACTCACTTTCCACGACGTCCTGATGACGTCACCAGATGCTTTATGCACTTGGCACGACCTTGGCACGACGTCATGATGACGTCATCAGATGCTCTATGTACTTTCCATGACATCCTGATGACGTCATCAGATGCCCTATGTACTTTACATGACACCCTGATAACGTCATCAGATGCCCTATGTACTTTACATGACACCCTGATGACGTCATCAGATGCCTTATGTACTTTACATGACACCCTGATGACGTCATCAGATGCACTATGTACTTCACATGACACCCTGATGACGTCATCAGATGCCTTATGTACTTTACATGACACCCTGATGACGTCATCAGATGCCCTATGTACTTTACATGACACCCTGATGACGTCATCAGATGCCCTATGTACTTTACATGACACCCTGATGACGTCATCAGATGCCTTATGTACTTTTACATGACACCCTGATGACGTCATCAGATGCACTATGTACTTCACATGACACCCTGATGACGTCATCAGATGCCTTATGTACTTTACATGACACCCTAATGACGTCATCAGATGCCTTATGTACTTTACATGACACCCTGATGACGTCATCAGATGCCCTATGTACTTTACATGACACCCTGATGACGTCATCAGATGCCTTATGTACTTTACATGACACCCTGATGACGTCATCAGATGCACTATGTACTTCACATGACACCCTGATGACGTCATCAGATGCCTTATGTACTTTACATGACACCCTGATGACGTCATCAGATGCCCTATGTACTTTACATGACACCCTGATGACGTCATCAGATGCCCTATGTACTTCACATGACACCCTGATGACGTCATCAGATGCCTTATGTACTTTACATGACACCCTGATGACGTCATCAGATGCCCTATGTACTTTACATGACACCCTGATGACGTCATCAGATGCACTATGTACTTTACATGACACCCTGATGACGTCATCAGATGCCCTATGTACTTTACATGACACCCTGATGACGTCATCAGATGCCTTATGTACTTTACATGACACCCTGATGACGTCATCAGATGCACTATGTACTTCACATGACACCCTGATGACGTCATCAGATGCCTTATGTACTTTCCATGACATCCTGATGACGTCATCAGATGCCCTATGTACTTTACATGACACCCTGATGACGTCATCAGATGCCCTATGTACTTTACATGACACCCTGATGACGTCATCAGATGCCTTATGTACTTTACATGACACCCTGATGACGTCATCAGATGCACTATGTACTTCACATGACACCCTGATGACGTCATCAGATGCCTTATGTACTTTACATGACACCCTGATGACGTCATCAGATGCCCTATGTACTTTACATGACACCCTGATGACGTCATCAGATGCCCTATGTACTTCACATGACACCCTGATGACGTCATCAGATGCCTTATGTACTTTACATGACACCCTGATGACGTCATCAGATGCCCTATGTACTTTACATGACACCCTGATAACGTCATCAGATGCCCTATGTACTTTACATGACACCCTGATGACGTCATCAGATGCCCTATGTACTTTACATGACACCCTGATGACGTCATCAGATGCACTATGTACTTTACATGACACCCTGATGACGTAATCAGATGCCTTATGTACTTTACATGACACCCTGATGACGTCATCAGATGCCCTATGTACTTTACATGACACCCTGATGACGTCATCAGATGCCCTATGTACTTTACATGACACCCTGATGACGTCATCAGATGCACTATGTACTTTACATGACACCCTGATGACGTCATCAGATGCACTATGTACTTTACATGACACCCTGATGACGTCATCAGATGCCTTATGTACTTTACATGACACCCTGATGACGTCAACAGATGCCCTATGTACTTTACATGACACCCTGATGACGTCATCAGATGCCCTATGTACTTTACATGACACCCTGATGACGTCATCAGATGCACTATGTACTTTACATGACACCCTGATGACGTCATCAGATGCCTTATGTACTTTACATGACACCCTGATGACGTCATCAGATGCCCTATGTACTTTACATGACACCCTGATGACGTTATCAGATGCCCTATGTACTTTACATGACACCCTGATGACGTCATCAGATGCACTATGTACTTTACATGACACCCTGATGACGTTATCAGATGCCCTATGTACTTTACATGACACCCTGATGACGTCATCAGATGCCCTATGTACTTTACATGACACCCTGATGACGTCATCAGATGCCCTATGTACTTTACATGACACCCTGATGACGTCATCAGATGCCCTATGTACTTTACATGACACCCAAATGACGTCATCAGATGCCTTATGTACTTTACATGACACCCTGATGACGTCATCAGATGCCCTATGTACTTTACATGACACCCTGATGACGTCATCAGATGCCCTATGTACTTTACATGAAACCCTGATGACGTCATCAGATGCCTTATGTACTTTACGCGACACCTGATGACGTCATCAGATGCCCTATGTACTTTACATGACACCTGATGACGTCATCAGATGCCTATATGCTTTACATGACACCCTGATAACGTCATCAGATGCCCTATGTACTTTACATGACACCCTGATGACGTCATCAGATGCCCTATGTACTTTACATGACACCTGATGACGTCATCAGATGCACTATGTACTTTGAGCATGACACCCTGATGACGTAATCAGATGCCTTATGTACTTTACATGACACCCTGATGACGTCATCAGATGCCCTATGTACTTTACATGACACCCTGATGACGTCATCAGATGCCCTATGTACTTTACATGACACCCTGATGACGTCATCAGATGCACTATGTACTTTACATGACACCCTGATGACGTCATCAGATGCACTATGTACTTTACATGACACCCTGATGACGTCAACAGATGCCCTATGTACTTTACATGACACCCTGATGACGTCATCAGATGCCCTATGTACTTTACATGACACCCTGATGACGTCATCAGATGCCCTATGTACTTTACATGACACCCTGATGACGTCATCAGATGCCCTATGTACTTTACATGACACCCTGATGACGTTATCAGATGCCCTATGTACTTTACATGACACCCTGATGACGTCATCAGATGCACTATGTACTTTACATGACACCCTGATGACGTTATCAGATGCCCTATGTACTTTACATGACACCCTGATGACGTCATCAGATGCCCTATGTACTTTACATGACACCCTGATGACGTCATCAGATGCCTATGTACTTTACATGACACCTGATGACGTCATCAGATGCCCTATGTACTTTACATGACACCCAAATGACGTCATCAGATGCCTTATGTACTTTACATGACACCCTGATGACGTCATCAGATGCCCTATGTACTTTACATGACACCCTGATGACGTCATCAGATGCCCTATGTACTTTACATGACACCCTGATGACGTCATCAGATGCCCTATGTACTTTACATGACACCCTGATGACGTTATCAGATGCCCTATGTACTTTACATGACACCCTGATGACTTCATCAGATGCACTATATACTTTACATGACACCCTAATGACGTCATCAGATGCCTTATGTACTTTACATGACACCCTGATGACGTCATCAGATGCCCTATGTACTTTACATGACAACCTGATGACCTCATCACATGCACTATGTACTTTACATGACACCCTGATGACGTCATCAGATGCCTTATGTACTTTACATGACACCCTGATGACGTCATCAGATGCCCTATGTACTTTACATGACACCCTGATGACGTTATCAGATGCCCTATGTACTTTACATGACACCCTGATGACGTCATCAGATGCACTATGTACTTTACATGACACCCTGATGACGTTATCAGATGCCCTATGTACTTTACATGACACCCTGATGACTTCATCAGATGCACTATATACTTTACATGACACCCTAATGACGTCATCAGATGCCTTATGTACTTTACATGACACCCTGATGACGTCATCAGATGCTCTATGTACTTTACATGACACCCTGATGACTTCATCAGATGCACTATATACTTTACATGACACCCTAATGACGTCATCAGATGCCTTATGTACTTTACATGACACCCTGATGACGTCATCAGATGCCCTATGTACTTTGCATGACACCCTGATGACGTCATCAGATGCACTATGTACTTTACATGACACCCAGTAGGAAGTAAGGTAGTTGTTGTGAAACAGTAAGTAACAAAGTTGTTAGTCACTTTCCCTGTCCCTTCCCATTGAAAAGTACAGCCTACAACGTGTTTCACTGATTTGATCCACCAACTGATAATATCACTTGATATGATAAACAGTAAGAAGTTAAGTAGTTAATGTGAAACAGTAAGTAACAAACTTGTTAGTCACTTCCCCTGTCCCTTCCCATCGAAAAGTACAGCCTACAACGTGTTTCACTGATTTGATCCACCAACTGATAATATCACTTGATATGATAAACAGTAAGAAGTTAAGTAGTTAATGTGAAACAGTAAGTAACAAACTTGTTAGCCACTTCCCCTGTCCCTTCCCATCGAAAAGTACAGCCTACGACGTGTTTTAGCGAGTCGATCTACCAACTGATAATATCACATGATATGATAAACAGTAAGAAGTAAAGTAGTTAACGTGAAACAGTGAATAACAAACTTGTTAGTAACTTTCCCTGTCCCTTCCCATCGAAAAGTTCAGCCTACGACGTGTTTTAGCGATTTGATCAACCAACTGATAATATCACATGATATGATAAGCAGTGAGAAGTAAAGTAGTTAATGTGAAACAATAATTAACAAATTTGTAAGTCAATTCCCCTGTCCCTTCCCTATGAAAAAGTACAGCTTACAACGCGTTTCAGTGATTTGATCCACCAACTGATAATATCACATGATATGATAAACAGTAAGAAGTAAAGTAGTTAACGTGAAACAGTAAGTAACAAACTTGTTAGTCCCTTTCTCTGTCCCTCCCCATCGAAAAGTACAGCTTACGACGTGTTTTAGCGAGTTGATCTACCAACTGATAATATCACATGATATGATAAGCAGTAAGAAGTAAAGTAGTTAACGTGAAACAGTAAATAACAAACTTGTTAGTAACTTTCCCTGTTCCTTCCCATCGAAAAGTTCAGCCTACGACGTGTTTTAGCGATTTGATCCACCAACTGATAATATCACATGATATGATAAGCAGTAAGAAGTAAAGTAGTTAATGTGAAACACTAAGTAACAAACTTGTTAGTCACTTCCCTTGTCCCTCCCCATCGAAAAGTACAGCTTACGACGTGTTTAAGCGATTCGGTCTACCAACTGACAATATCACTCGATATGATAAGTAGTAAAAGGTGAAGTAGTTAATGTTAAAGTAAGTGAGTAAGTAATCATATCTGTCCACATACCAACTTACCTACCTACCCAACTGATCGCCTGGCAGTGGCCACTGGCAGTGGCTAGTGGCAGGAACGAGGAACGAGGAACAGGACACGAGGGACGCGTCACAAGAAAAAACGCGAATTTTTGCTAAGCTTCCGCCGATCTAACTTTGTTAATTTTCAATCGATTTGGTTCAAATTTTGTCAGCGGGTGTCTTCTAGACTCTCTCACTTATATCCAGAAGGAAATCTCTAGAAAATTTGTTTTACAGGTTTTATTAACTACTTTACCAAATTCTAAGTGATCACAAGTGCCAGGCAAAACCAAACCTCTCCAGCCGCTTCGCGGCTGGAGCGATTTCCGTTTCGATCTCGAGTCGGGATATGGAAAGAATCGGAAACTCCAAAATTCAAAGAGGACGTGCGAAAAATCGGAAATCGGAAATTCTCCATCATTACATCTAAAAATCAACCAAAATTAAATTTCAGACTCCGAATCAAGAAATGAGAAAAAATACTTTTCGTTTCGAATTCGAGTCAGTATAAGGCAAGATTCGGAAACTCTAAAAATTCAAAAAGGTCATGGAAAGCATCAGAAATCGAAATTTCTTCCAAACAACGAATCAACGAGAATAAGAAATTCTTCACCGAATTAATAAATGAAAGAAAAACTTCATGTTTTAATACCGAGTCAGGATATAGGAAGGAATTAAAAACTTAAAAATTTCAAAACGGACGTAGAAGAAATGGGAAATTAATCCCTCAGAATCAGGAGGACAACTGAAACGAGAAATTCGGCGCCGAACAATTGGCGCTGCAGCGGGTCCTGGGGTCAGAAGTTTTGGACGACAATACGCGCACAAAGGTGAGAAAACGACGAAGTGACGTCATCCCATGCTACCGGTCGATGGGTGGTCGACTGTCTGTGGACCTCGGTCGACAGACAGTCGATCCGCCCCTTGCAGTCAAACCACCCAGCGACCGGTAAGCCACAAGGGTGACGTGTCAACCACCCGTTCGACGCCACGAGTTTCTGAGTGGAGTCAGTGCAGAGTAGTTTCACTCGTAAACTCGCTATAAGATGCTCAGGGCTGAGTTATGAGTTTATACCGAATGGAGTCCTTAGGCGGCATATATATTCTTTACCTAGTTTGTTGAATAGAAGAAAGAAAAATGACCTTATTATGGCTTTCAAAATTTTAACAAGGAAGGTATCGATTCCCTCCACGAACTTTTTCACTTTCGCTAATTCCAGAGGTAGGAACAAAATGATTAGATTCAAGGTTCCGTTATCAAGAACTGAAAAAAGATCGAGTTATTTTTCAGTAAGAATTTTTACGATGTTTAACAAAACATTTAGGGATGATTGGTTTCGAATGTCACTTAATTTCTTCAAGTTAATGGCTAGAGAACTTGTGCTTACAGAGAATTCCTGAAAGTGTTGTGCTTTAGGTATTTTTTATAGGGTTTGATTGCTGAAGATATCTTTTTAGCGCATCTATTTTATGATGCAGCGACATCATATTGTTTTTTTTTCAGTCATATTTTGTTTGTTCTACGTAGGTCTTCCTACGTCCATCAATAAATAAATAAATAAAATGTGTGTGACAGTGAACGGAAATTAGTCATCGCCACCCGTCGTTAACAATTGACACCCGGTTGTCACACACACTTTCCACGCATGCAGCCTTGGTGATTGATCTCCCGTGTCAATGGGCAAATATTCTACTGCATATATTAGGATTCATGCGTGCCTATTGCTTCAACTGTTCATTCATAATCACTTTCTAGAGAGACAGCTTTCAGCGAAGAGCTCAAGAACTGAGCAGGACATCAATCTAAACCGAAAAGTTCATCAATCCATGAAGAAGTGTTACATAACTTTCTCCGCAGATTCTCTTCTTTTGAATCTGTGTCAGACTGTAAAGGGTTATGCATTGCATTGTAAAAGCTCCCTGCGCGGGCTTGATTGAGCACAGTGTGACTGATTTCCGTGAAAACCCACAGTCTCAGAAAACCGCTGCATTCAATGCGTGTCGAATATGCATTCAACTCGAGTGACCACACCCATCGAAAGGCTGCATCACAGGGGCACGTGCTCCAAACAGCAGCACGTGCCGCAAAATTTTATAGCAGGAGCATGTGCCGCGAAATTCAATCGCAGGAGTACGTGCTGCAAGGTAGACCAGAGCTATCGTAGTAGCACTCAGACGCGACGCGGCTGGCACACCGACGTGCGACGCGGCCAGCTCGCCGAGCACCATCTGGGGCCGTCAGCGATTGGACGAGGCTTCCAGCGGCCGGGCGTGTAAAGTACCGCAAACTTGGGTAATTAAACCGGCGAAGCTGCCGACCTCTCAGTTCCGTCTCAGGAGTGCATCGTATACTTTCCTTTTTTGGATAATCATTTTGTCATCGAGTTCAATGTGTATCATGCACGCTTTGGACGGCTTATTTGTTGGGGCACGTGCTGTAATTTGAAACACAATAGGAGCACGTGCTCACCTAGCAGCACGTTCCCTGACTGTGCTCGAAACCACATTGTCTTCGAGTTGAATGCATTTTGGACACGCATTGAATGCGGCGATTGTCTGAGGTAGCGCGCAAGTCTTTTTTTTTACAAAAGAAGCTTTTTGTGACGTATTTTGAGACTCTGAGAAATAATGCCGCGACTCCGCCGCAACTCCTTCGGATTGGCGCCTGCTGCAGGAGTCGCGGGGGAGATGCGGGGCAGAACCGCGGACTGGTGAAATGATATTGCAGGAATTGTGTTCGCTCACAGATTGCCCTTACATCCGAGGCTTAGGGTGGAGACAGTCGAACAGTGGGCATTGGCTTCTTCATATAGTGATGCCCAATGCGTTCTCTCATCGTTGAATTCTCCTGCGCGGCGACGAGTCGTAACCTATCAGCTCAGAAAACCGCCACATTCAATGCGTGTCGATTATGCATTCAATTCGAGTGACCACACCCTTCGAAAGGCTCTTTCGCAAGGGCACGTGCTCCAAACAGCAGCATGTGTTGCGAATTTTCATCACAGGAGCACGTGCTGTAAAATTTGATTGCAGGAGTACGTGCTGCAAGGTATCCCCGCGCCATCGCAGCAGCCCATCGACACGCGACTCGACCAGCTCGCCGAGCATCATCTGGAGCCTTTGGCCCTAGTTACACACCAGCGTTTCGCCGCCGCTGCCTTCCGCGGCATGTCTGTTATTGGTCAATTTCGAAATCTGACCAATCGCAGACGTCCCGCGAAAACCAGTGGCACTGAATCGCCGATGTATAACTAGGGCCTTTAGCGGCTGGGACCGCAAGCTTGGGTAATTAAACCAGCGACGATGCCGACATGTGATTCCTTCCTCAAGGGTGCGTCATATGTTTGCCTTTTTCGGAAAATCCTTTCGTCATCAAGTTGAATGCGTATTATGCACCAATTAAACGTTTTATCTGTTGGGGCACGTGCTGTAA
Source organism: Aplectana chamaeleonis (assembly GCA_029168955.1). Lineage (NCBI taxonomy): Eukaryota > Metazoa > Nematoda > Chromadorea > Rhabditida > Cosmocercidae > Aplectana > Aplectana chamaeleonis. The sequence continues at coordinate 128,411 of JAPDOI010000828.1, read as the reverse complement.
TTTGAAGAACAATAGGAGCACGTGCTCCCCTAGCAGCACGTTCCCTGACTGTGCTCGAAACCGCCCTGCCTTCGAGTGGAATACATAATCGACACGCATTGAATGCGGCGATTGTCTGAGAGGCTACGACCCAGCCGGTTCAGGGCACTGACCAGGCAAGTTCGAAGCAGGCTAACGACTCTGCAAACTTTCTGCCAAATTCATTATCGACTTCGCAGTTCTACTACTGAATGGTTCATGACAGGATCACAGCATGATGACGGTACCGAGAACCTTCTTGGGATCTCACTCAAAATATGGACTGGTTTCTCCATAATTCTTCTTTCTTTTCTGATCCCATTTTTCTCCAACCTTTTCCTAACAGCCATGGAGAATTCTATAGCTAGGCTAGCGTTCCTCGAGTGATTCAATTGAGCGTCGCCGACCTGAGTTAATGATGGAGTGGCTGGAGCAACAGGGTTCGTATTTACGAACGATTTACCCTCCGGGTAACAGTAAGTTCATTGATTTATTTGTAGACGCAGAAAAGAGGATAACAATAAAAATACAAACGCACAAAAAGCAAAACTAAAAAAAAACAATTGAAGCCAAAAGAACAAAAAAAATTCGAAATGCAAAATTCCATTACGTTGAATAAAAATCTGTAACTCAAAGCAGCAACTTTGGGAGAAAGATATCAGGATGCTTACGGTTCGACCAGGTTTTTTACTCGAAATCCCCGCACTTCTTGTTGATCGTAGAGTCGAAGTGGGTACAGTACTGAGCAGATTTTTTTGCGAAAACGGCGTGTTGTGGCGTTTTTTCTGAGCACATAAAGCACCGAGTCGTCATAGTTTGCCTAAAACGCAGTCCGTTTTCCATTCTAAACTCCTTTTTGAATGGCTCTCTATGAGCCCTATACAAGAGTGATGCAAAATAATAGGACTGACTTCAAAAATGCTTCGGAAATTGCATATTTCCACCTGAGATCTCGTAATGAGCTGACCAGATGCTCATGATAGATGAAATCTGACCTATGGTCGATGAGAATCGCTGAAAACAAAATTGAGGAACATTGAAATTTTCCTAAAAATTCAGTTCGTCAGTTTTGATATGAGTTATAACGACTTGGCTCTTTGTGCGCGCACAAAACACCGCAAAACGTCGTTTTTGCGAAAATTTTCTTCATAGGTACTGAATATTCGTGTCAGGCAAAAGAGTCACGGTATGCTCGCTGCTGGTTTGCAGAAATTTTTAGTGGTGTGCGCCGAAATGCTCTCGAGCTCGGTTTATCTGGCCGCCGACGACAGAGTCTTTATGAGTCTTCGCGGGCGGCGCTCATTCGCAGTGTATTCCAGCAGTCTGGGCCTCTAGGTGTTAATGTCTTCGACGTTATACACCAAATCGACCCCTTCCTATTTTTTCAAATCTAGAGCATTCCAGCGAACTAGAGAAAATTCTTGAGAAAGTAATCTTTCCTCTCAGTTTGTCCACTATTCGAGTTAGTCGAAAATTAAGAGAAGACGATTCGATGTCTAGTATGCGCCCTTCCAATATCGCATGATAAAGAGTGCCTGCCTCCAGATAACAGCTGTTGGACATAAGGTCATCCACAGACACTCAGGTCACCTCCAGGTAATCATATCACTTCCAATTATTGTCTCTCCTCTTTTTATGATTAATTAGTCTTTTTCTAGCGAACTGATCATCAAACTTTTCACAAAACCTTATCAGTGTTGTATCAATGCACATGGTAGAACGAATCGTGTCATTTTCTTATCAAGCTCATCAAGCTTGCTCCTTTCATTTTTTTCGTAGATGGAACATGATCCCAGAGGGAAAACCAGTTGTAGCTCTTTCTCGTTCTTTCCTTCTCTCTTCCTCGCTCCTTGTTTTTGATCTATTGACCTCCATACAAGAATTCTGCATCGAATAAAATTTTTTAAACTTTCGAATAAAAAAATAATTGGTCATACAATCGACCAGCATCTTAATGAACCAACCTGCTGTGCTGTTTAATTTAATTCACTTTCTTATGGTCTCCTGTAATCTGTAAGGTATCGGTGTGGTGGATCAAAGGTATCGTACGCGGTGGAAACCACTCACCATTCTTCGGTTGTATCCCTTTTAGCTGGGTTCAGCCTCGCCCAATGACAGAGTTTGGAGCTTCAAAATTGCACTATTCCGAAGATATGGTAGGTCTAATGTGAGACGTTCCACCAAATTTCACAAGCATTTTATGTCTCGGCTCAATACTGAGTGATTTCACGAATGGTATGTCTCGGCTCAATACTGAGTGAATTGATTGTCATCCAATACAATTGATCAAAACTCGATATTGGCGAGAACTCGAACAAATCGCCAGCTGTTTTGAATTACCGTATTTCCTCTTATAAAAGTACATGTACTTCTAATACTCAGGCCCCTATTTTACATGTACTTCTATTAGAGGTGTACTTCGAAAAGAGGCCGTACTTCTAATTCTCAGCCCTCATTTTTTGGTGTACTTCTATTAGAGGTGTACTTCTAATAGAGGGCGTACTTTTATTATTCGGGGCAAATTTTTGATTTTCCACTGGTACGCTGTTTGCATTTCCGGCATAGATTTCCAGTGTAAGACCGAAAGTTTGTATGTAGTGAAACTTCAGACCGCAACCACAAAAACTTAGCCTCTTGGGCTCAACCAAATTGAAGTTTCCAAAATCACTGATATCTTATTTTCAAACCCTTTATTCACACCCTTCCCGAGTCAATTTCTTCCAAAAACTGTATAAGTTCGGTAACGCTTCCGTTGACACGTGCTTTATAAGGAAGAGAGAGACCGATGGGAATCAACTTGTTACAATGGAATTGATGCCTTTCCAGCCCTCCAGATCGATTGCAAGACTTCAATCGCTCTCAAACGTTGTGACAACAGCTCCTTCAGAGGCGAGTTCTTTGCGTCCACAATCCAATGTATGTTAAGCCTACCATTGGTGGTTCCTGATTTCCTTGTAGAAACGATTCCTCTACATGAATGATCCATCTTCGTAACGCTAGGGAATCTTGGCTTTTCAATGAACGTTAAAGGCAAGGTTCGGTCAAATTTTGACACTTCCGAAATTCGGGTTTACTGGATTGGGCTGGCCTAGCTGAACGTCGTCTGAACTTTCCACAAACTCTGAGTCCATGCTTCTGGAGAGAACAGTCTCAAAGTCTGGGATTACGGTATTGCCAGAATGACCGATATTTACAGTGCAGTTTTGAAGAATGCGTGGACGATGGCTAAAACATGGACGATGGGCACACCTTTCCGACTTTTCTGACACAGCGGTTGACGGAAGTGGCTGTATTAACTTGAAGAAGACCGATTTTATCGCAGTTATCGCATGTTCCCTGGGAATTTCTCAAAATCGAAATTCTGACCGGACCCTGCCTTTAAAGTCCACGTCTTGGGCCAAAAGAAGTCAACTTTGAACCATTAAAACCCAATCAAATCAGAATTCTTGTATAGTGTCTAAATGAACTCCACTCATTCTCCGAGAATAACATCAATATCGAGTTCCAGCTCTAAGTTTTTTCTTGGTCATTTGAAGTTCGTTGAAGTTTCATCGGAAGTTGTCCCATACAAGCACTCTTTGACCGACAAAGGGGTGGTCGATAGTTTTTTTTGTGAATATTTAAACCTCACAATATTGAAAAAAAAAACATCTCGTGTAAACTGGTCGCTCATATGCCACATTTGAATTGCCAAGCACTTATGTACCCGAGTACCTGAGGCTTTATCCGAAACGAGGTGTACTTCTAAATGAGGTGTACTTCACATAGAGGGTGTACTTCTAATACTCAGCCATCCCTTTTAGGTGTACTTCTATAAGAGGTGTACTTCAAATAGAGGTGTACTTCTGTTAGAGGAAATACGGTATGTTTTTACATGTCGGAGCGTGTAAACGATTCTTTTGCCATTTCCATTTACCTGAGGAATACACCCACTCAGAAATATGAAGACATTTTGTATGGTTTTCCGCGGGTACGATGCGCCGCTCGACAGGCGCGCCGACCGCGTGGGCCGACAGTATCATTCGGACAGAGTTTAGGTCTTATCACACTTTGTGTGGAAATCTGAGGGCGTCCCAGTTTGAACTGTTGCTAGTATCACCGCTGCAGAATCGAGTGATTCCTCCAGGTTATCACCGGAGGAAATCTTACTGATCACCCTGTGAGTGAGATTTTCGATTAACCATTCGCCAAAACGAATTGGACTAATCATCATACAAATTGAGGCCGCTTCAAACTCGTGAGAAATCGTGAAAGGGTATTTTCATCACTGAAGATCGATACCATTCATCACAACCCGTTGTGTAACAGATGTCTATGACATCATAACCAACACCCTCTTATCATTGTTACCACACTATCACTCACCACTTCCTATTTGAGGTGCAATAACATCTCTGCTACTATGCCTGTCACGAGCAGCACATTCAGCATCAGTTTACGAAAGCTTTACTACAAGAAGTCCGCTTTTTTTGATAAATGGCGTTGCTTATTTGGTCATTTAATGTTTCATTATTTTTTGAATTTATTAAGTGATTTAGGACTTCTTCCAAACGATTCATTTCATTCTTTCGATAATATGTAGCGGGTTCAATTTTATTTTTGTAATTCACTACATTCATTTATTAAGATGTCTTTATTCTGCCATACATAGTTTTCAAAAAGCCACAAAAATTCTGTCCATGTCTTCCGTTATAGGAAATGTTTATAGTGCTCATCCGAGGATACAGCCCACTTTGAACTCCTGTTAAGATTCGTAGATGCTTTTTAATGCGTATTGAGCCTACCAGAGATTGTTACTGCAATGTTTGCAGAGAAAAAATTTGTACCCACGTCAGAAGTTGATAAACTCGAGGGTTTTACCAACTTAACCCATTCGCGACCACGTGTCCCACCGGTGGGACACGTTTTTCAAAAATAGATTTCTCCGACGCAAGAAGGAACTTACAAACCCACATATGATCAAAGCATTGACCTACCCTAGACTTGAATACAAACCTCGTGGTCCGCAGGTAGGCCAAAGGCAACAACGGGTTTGGACCCTTTTAGGAATACCGTTAGTTGAGGTGAAAGAAAAAGCGTCTGTGCAGCTATTTCAGAAGCACGTAATAATTTTTTTTGGTTCTATCGTTACATTTTATGTTTAAAAGTAGAATTATACCGTTTGAAACTCGTTTACTCCTCTCAAAACGTTGCAACTTAGTTGACCGTGTTGCGGTTTTGAGGTATTGTTCTTCTAGAACGAGAGTGTGTTGGGAGCTCAAACTGTGATAATACTCCTTCAACGTTCCTAGCTACAATATGAAGAGAAAAAAAGCAGTCACCCGTGGAACGCTAATCAAGCTGGCGTGTCCCACCGGTGGGACACGGTATACGGTGACGCAATATTACATACAGTCGTGAATGGGTTAAGGAAGTTCAGATAACGTTTCTGAAGAAATTGTACAAAAATCAATACACGATCAGGAATCGGTGTCCTACACAATCCTATCCTTACATATAATAAGTCATCCCATACCTGCCTAGGAGTGTGTCCAGAGGTCTGATAGGTCTGTTTGGCCTCAGGTTGAATTCGAACTCGCCCCTTTGCAGCAGCAGCGGCCCTTCACTGCGCTATGCACGCCTTGGAGGCAAGTTTCGGTCACATTTTGACTTTTCCATGATTTGGGTTACGTACATGGACTAGATGAACACCATCTAGCAGTTTTGTCGTCTATTAGCCGCTGTTTTTAGAAATCTCTAAGTGGAGAATTATTAAATAAGTTGTTGCATGATTACGCCGGCAAAATATCGATGTTTCTTCGGCATGTGGATGATCGTCTTGTTGTAGAAGGGGTCACCGCACTCATTGCATTCTCGGACAGTCGGCGCTTAGTACGTCGGCACAATACCATTACTACGCCGGCAGAAAGGGATCGGCAGCACCTGTGCTGTAGCTGTTGGTAACAGCAGGATATGCTGGCAACGGCCAGGAGCTCCTGTTGCTTGTGCTGGCGTACTAACGCTTTGTTTATCGTGGCACGCGTGCTATTGCAAGCCACTCTCTCCTAGTGTCTGCTGACACTCTTCCATTAACTTGTCTAATACGAATGAACATTGCAGCATCCTCTTGTACGACGGCGGCGGGTATATAAGGCGGCCAGTCTCGCTGAGGGGGCAGTTGGCCGTTTGATGCCAGTCCGATGAGGTGGCCTTGTGTCACTGTTCGGAAGTTAATTTCTGGAACGCTGAGGGGATCATCCCCATTGCCAATCGCGATGGGAAGTCTCCTGGTTGCGGACCGCGGCGAGGATGTTCTCCTTGCTGCTGGCCGTGACAAGAATTTTATCCAACACCGGTTAGGAGGGTGGCAGTCCAAATTCTGTCGATAATGAGCATTAGTACGCCAGCATACGTTGGCAGGATATGCTGCCGCAATCAGCAGCTCCTGCACACAACGAGTGTTAGTATGCCAGGCTTGCCCTGGCGTACTAACGGTATTGTGACGACGTACTAAGCCCCGACTGTCCGAGTTTGCGGCACTGCTGACAAGAGTTGTGAAAGAAGATTTAGACGATCACGGTGCAGAAAGCGCAGAGGAGGCTAAAAACATGGACGACGGGCACATTTTTACAATTGATGTAACTTTTGTGTTTGGCTGAAATTACTCAAAAAGACCGTAGGTCCTGCAGTATTTGCAAGTTTTGAGGGAATACACTTCGATTTATCGGGAAATTTTGAAATTGGAATTCTGGCCAAATCCCTCCTTCAGAGACAGCAGACACGCTCGAAAAAGATGTTGAGGTGACGACGTTACTGGGGTCGCATAGCTCCAACTAGGACGCCCACGCCGTCGGAAGCGTTATCCCATTCAGGACCACGCGTTGACTACCGCTTCGGACCGAGTGTCCCACCGGTGGGACACGCTTTTCGAAAATCGATTTCTCCGCCACAAGGACGAATTCCCAAACTTGCTCATGTTCAAAGTCGTGTTCCATCAGCAGCTCCATTATAGCATAATGTTCAAACTTTCGTGAAAATAGCTGGGGCTCAATACGGAAAAAAAAGTTGTTTCAAAAACAATTTTTCGAGCGCATCATGAGTTCTTTTCTCTTCTACTGCCATTGTGTTATGCTGTACTGATGTGATTATCCACATGCCGTAGTTAAGACTCTAGCAAGAGGAAAACTGAGTTCGAATCACGTTTTCGTTCACCTGGAAACGGTCCCCTACCATGAATACACCGACCCCGAACCCGAAACATACAGGACCCCGAAACATCGATTTTCTTCAATTTTGAATTTTTTACCCACCATAACCAAACCTACACGATACAAAATTTAAAATCAGATAGCAGGTTTCTGAATCACATTCAAAGGAACTCCTTGAAATAAATATCGCCGGAGCAGTGACGGCAAAATAATATTCCCGCTTGATCCCTCCGTGAGTCAAAAGTATAATATTTGAGCCATACCGAATCGAAAATTCTGCGGTCTCCGCCTATTCGCTTTGCAGTCTCCATCCGCCCAATACGAACACGTCCAGATTGATCGTTCGAATACGACCCTATGCGGCAGTTTTTGACGCTTTCAACGGCGTAAGCATTCTAGTAGAGACGGCAAGGGTCTGTTAGCATCGCTATCAAAACCACTTTACCGCTAGCTACGCTGTTTTGATCGAGAGGGCATGCTGCGGTGTAACTCGTCCACTTTTACTCCATAACAAAAACACCCCGTAACTTCTCTATTTGCGCCAAGTTTCGAACGGCTTTTTCTGCTGGCTTCCCATACTACAGGCTCCAAACCTTTGATTTATGTAATAAAATCGATACCATTTTAGAGCGTATACGCTGCCTTTAGGTAGTCTGTGTACCTCATACATCAAAGCTTATTCTATTTGAACAACTGAATGATATGGAAAGGAGTGTCAGGTCGGAGGAAATAAGGGTGTTTCAGCAGCAGGGCTGTGCGGAACTTTTTTTTCAAGATTTTCGGAAACGGAAGAAAAATGACCGAAAAACATCGGAAACGGAAATGCGGAAACTGAAGAGACCAAAAAAATTTGGGTTGTCTCATTCTCACGTCTCGCTGCTGCTCATAGCCCGCAGCTCTGATTAAAGGCAGCATACACGCTCGTTAACGTGGTTGGGATAACAATGTGAATAGAACCGTATGGCTTACAAAATGATGCCTACGCATTTTGAAGTGTCAAAAATGACCCACAATGCCGCTACATAAGTTGAGGTTATTTGCCCTCAGCCACGCCCCTGTATTTGCTCTTTTCTCCAAAGCAGGAATGCTGGGTCATCTTCGCCGTCAGTGACGTGTGTGGTTCACTTGTTCGGCAATCTACCAACAGTACCAACGGTGAATATGACCCAGCAACCTTGCGTTGCAAAAAAAGGGCAAATACAGGGGGCGTGAAAATACAGGGCTGGGCCAACTTCTAAGTCATGTAGCGGCATTGTGGGTCATTTGTGACACTTCAAAATGCGTAAGCGTTGTAATCTGGGTCGTACCATTCTATTTCCGTAGTTATCTCAATCACGTTTACGAGCGTGTATGCTACCTTTAAATAAGCAATGATTTTAGTCAATAAACTACTACTGATTCAAAATAAAGTCACTACGCGGCATTCAACGATTTCGAAGTCTCGCTTCTGGAAATCCGAAAAGGCAATCTCTAAGAATACTCATTTTATGTAGCCGCCCTTCGAAATAGTGCACAGCAGGGGTGTGCGGAAATTACATCTGCCGATTGCAGTTTGCTGACCGTCTTGGCGTTGCCGTTTGCCGAAATTTTATTTTTCGTTACCGCACACCTCTGGTGTACAGCCTGTCTCCCAAAAAGCTGTCCAAGCGGCACCAGGTGTCCTTCAAAGCTGATCTGAGGTAAATTTTGGGATAATCAGAGGCTACTTTTTCATCTTTCAAACCATATTTGCCTATCGGAGGGGATATCGAAAGACTGAATTTTCGAAGAATGGAGAAAAACTCCTTGGCGAGAGAGGAAATTTTCTTATGATCTGCCTCAAAGGAGCCTAGCCGCTTCCCGTGGTTACCCCGACGTCACCCCCACATGTCTCCACCGGGACTGTTTTCTGGAGGACAGGCTGCACGTGCAAAGAAAACTATCTTCATTTTTGTTGCTGTCGTGGCGGCAAATATGCGAAGAAGTGGAATCAAGACGAAAAACTTCACAAAATCATTGAATCCCAGCGGAGAAGCCACATTTTTTTTTCAGAAAAAAATCGTAAAAAGGAGTTCAGATCCCTGCCACGTCCATTTCGTGTCATCATCCTGAAGGGTTTCAATCGCAGGGCCTCAAACTTCGTGAATGGTCTTAGCCAAGCTCATAGTCGCTTGAATTCATCGGATGTAGTTTTCAGCGTCTCGTGAAACCTTCAAAAATCGTTGTCTAGACCCTGATATCATAGGTCGTGTTGCACTAATTTATTCCGTTTCCGGGCCCAAAGACTCGGAAACGGAAGCGGAACGTAACGACCTAAAAAAACGCCGGAAATACGGAAACGGAATCGGAAACGGAACAGATCCCCACAGCCCTGTTCAGCAGTGTAACCTCACACAACCCATTCAATAAATCGAGTTAGATGGCGGAAAGAAGGAACGTGAGTTCGAAAGCTTTATAGTGTTATGTGTTTCCTCCACGACCGAGCCTTCAACAAGATGTGATAAATGGAAGAATACATTTGGGTCAAAAATGTTTTATGCAATGTCTTTTAAAGGGCAGTGTTCATTATGGTTTTCGTTCCCGCGTTTTGCACTCAAAACAATGCGTTTGCCACCATGTGCTACCAAAATTACGAAGAAGTGGCGAGAAACGCTCTAAAATGTCTGATTTCAGTGGCATAATTCTCTGGCTTGGACTAGTTGTATGGTTGGATGAACATGTTCACGGGGCTTGCCACCGGTGAAAAATGGGACTAATCGAAAATGGAAGAATATTTGAAGAAAACAGTGCTAAATAGGGTTCGAAGAAAAGAACGGGGCAACAGAGAGTAGATTATTTCAAAAGACTGGTCCATAAAACATTTCGTTGTCACAACGAACACTTCCTGTGAGAGTAAAGGATTTCGTGCCCTTCTGGTGCGTTTTTCTCGATTTCTTCGTCATTTCAGTTCTAAAGGGGGTTCTAAAGGTATCTAAGGGCCAAACAATCGATGTAGCGATTAATCTCAAAATTAAAGATTACCGTGAACCTTGCTTTCAAAGAGATACCAATTTTTTCCTGCCATTAAGCGCATACAACACCACGCATTTTTTTGCAAAAGAAGCATTTTGCTGTGTTTTTTTAGGTCATTTTTGAAATGAGTTATTGCATCGCCATAATTCACTTCGAAAATTGCGTAATGAGTTTTTCAGTTAGTTTTCGTGTTCCTCTCAGTGAGGCGTATGTGCAGAAAGTCTTTTTGACTCAGGGATTTTGTTGAAAATGTGTATTTCCTTTTGAAATTCACATCGACCATAGGTCGAAATATGACAAATTCCTGTTATCATGACCACCTGATGAGTTCATATTGAGGGATTTTGTGGCGCAAATATGCGATTTTCAATAAACTTCTGGAGTTAAATCGATTATTATGTCGCAAAACACTTTTTTTGCAAAAAAATTGCGTGGTACTGTATCCACTTACTCCTCCGACCTAATGTGAGTTATGTATTTATGCAATTATGTATGGCGTTTATCGAAAATTTTGGATGATCGTTGCAAAGGTTATCTTAACATTATTCATGCAAACAATCTTTTGCCTATAGTGCTCCGGAGATATAATTGCTAATAACATTTCGGGTTCGCTGTAGTAAAAGCAGAGTTGTTTGTCCAACCTTGGAAATGATAGGCTACTGGGGTGACCTTTTTTCTTTCCGCATACCTCTGTCACCTTAGTCAATCAAAGGTTCTTTTTTGCATGTGACTAGAAGAACTTAACATTCCAATTTCGCTGCTGTCACTCACCATCTTTTATCTGTTGAAGCCAGCTAAACTGATTAATGCTCCCCTATTTAGAGCAAATTGATCACTGTACGTCAATCATTTCTGAGCGATGCATCGTGTCATCCTCCTTTTTGCTGTGGCTCAACTGCTGAATTCTCAAACAGTGGTTCCGAAGAAGAGAGTGGGAGCTCTATGGAACTTTGGTGAAGTGGTTGAATGCGTTCTACATTATAGCCCACTGGTCAGTCTGTTTGTTTCCTGCTACATACATATCAGATCTAGCACAGACCTGGAGACGGCGTTCGAATTTTTTGGTGGGACTAGTTTTTGGTGGAAGCTCGTGTCTGTGCGACGCGAAAATCGCGTCGTGCAGGATTTCAGGTGTGAATGCCGCGCGGACGCTGGCCAACTACGCGAAACCGCGTACGCAAGCGATTTCGCGTAAATAAGCAGCAACAATTTTTAGTAACAGAAGCAACAGTTTTGCGTGTTTGTTCAAGTGCAAGTGGTCCTGAGTTTGCTTATTTTATTGCTTTCATTGTTAGATTTGGTTGTGTTAAAGGCTGTGTTCCCGATGAATATAACATTCGAGTTCGACTCAAAAACGGGATTGTTTGGTTGTGATCTATCGGACAACAAAGGAACGGCGGAGAATAAGCTAAAATAACTGTGTCTAACGTACGTACAGCTTCAGGGCGCGGACGAGTTCACACGCCCTGCTAGATTTCGCGAGCGCGCGATAATGGCGATCTTTGCGCGAATCGATCTGGCTGGACGTGGCGGAGTTGCTTGGCAATTTGCCATCGAAAACATCCGCGGCGCCGCAAGCTCGTCGGAACTGGGGGGGGGTGGGCTTATCAGGCGTACTGGGCTCACAAAATCTTCAACGTTTTTATCGAATTCTGGCCCGTTTTCGCTGCTTTCATCGACTCTATCCCCTCCAGCATCTGCCAGCCTAGCGCTTCATACTAAAAACTCGAAACCAAGAATTATCGTGAAGACTTCATTTACTAAGAAAACACTGAAGAAAGCCAACAACGAGTTCGCCTTCGCGCGACGCCCTTCGCGTCACGTTGCATTGCAAGGCGGCGTGAATGACGTCACTCGAATGCAATTTGCGCGTCACTTCCAATCTATAGCGCCTCTTCAGTGTGAACATTTAGCAACTATGCGAGGCGACGTCGCTAGGTGTTCAGTGTACGTACCTAGGATAATTATAACGTCGCGTCGCGAATGAACTCTGAACGCAGTCTTACGCTACGGAAACGTATGTAGACTGACAGACCTCGATTCTGTCACTGAATTTAGAAAACTCACTCTTCCGCCCCTAGAAACGGAAATTTGTTCCGAACGAGTTGCAGAGGCTTTTCGGATTCGCGACCTGGGCACGAAAATGAGGCATTGAATCGAAAGCAAGTCTGTTTTTGAAAAGATTCCATATTGAATTTTCGAAAAGCCGTGAACTCCGTGAGGTTGACAGCATACCGTAATGGAGTACGTACGCTTTCAGGTCTACAATAATTACGGCTGTTGGTGTGGAGTTGGTGGCTCGCATGAGCCTGTCGATGAGATAGACAGGTTTGCACAGAATTCAGAGCGTTGTGGATTGCGCAATTATTTTCTCATCTCCAGGTGCTGCATGCATCACGACAAATGTTACGATGCCGCAGTTGACAAAAAAGTTTGTTACGACGTGGCCTGGGAGTACATTGATAACTACAAATGGAAATGCCTCAACAGCACCGCGCTCTGCCAAGGTCAGTTCGATTTGCAGAATGCCAGTCTGTTATTTGCTCATAATCTGGGTACCCTTACAGAGACACACGATGACTGCAAAGCAGCGTTATGCGCATGCGATGTGGCTGTCGTGAACTGCTGGTCACAATATCCAATGCCTCACCACAAGTCGAAATGCAACCGATCAAAACCCACACCGACGGAGGTTACCTTCCAGCACTGATCACTCTGTCGCATCTATCTTCTCCAATGACTGCATACGGCTTTGACATTCTCGGTTTCCTTTACCGCCACTCGTTTTGAGCACTGGTTCACAGTCTTATATGTACCTCCATTCCTAAGTAAGCAGCACACAATGTTTTTTTTGAGCAGAGAGAAGGATCACGTTACGCCACATTTTAATTCTGACTCCCTTGTATCCATTCTACAAACGAGCTTTGTTGAGACGTATTCAGTTGTGTTTGTACATCAAGTTACACCTTTCTTATCTGAATGAAAATGGATCGCATTCTCATAGAAGCCATCATCGAAGGCCGCTAGGAAGTCACTAATTTCCAAGAGGTGGCACCCCTGGCATCCTATGTAGTCCAAGTCTAGCAACGGGGTTTCTGAGAAGTGATTGCAGCGAAGTCCCGAAGTAAAGGAAGATGCACTGTATGTGACTGGCATCCGCTGCAGACAATATGTACACTACTCCTTGAATTTTTTTTTCGACTTAGTCAATTTTCAGCTGAGCGATTCCTTCGAACATTCGATCCTCAAATATGTTCGGAATTCGACTTCTTCAAATATGCGACTTTCGATTCAACTAAATCCGAACATATTTGAAGAGTTGACCGCGAGTGTTCGATTCGGGTCAATGTATACTGCAGACCTTGAAGGCAGTGTTCACGATGAAAAATGTGTTTCAGTTACCACTACGAATGGGTAGTGGAGGGGCACATTGTAACGTTGACGTCGAAAGAATGCATGGAAACGAACCAGGAAGAGCTCCAGAAGAGCCCGAAGTTGTCACTTCGAGCGCAAGGCCTGCCCTCCGACGTGAGCAAATGAAAACTCGGGATCATGAGATGAGCGATGGTTCCCAATCATTGGTCCCATTCTTTCCTTCATTCTCAATTTCTCTCTTTATTCAGGTCAGCTCGCATATATCGGCTGCAAAAGGCGGAAGCTACAAGCCTGGGACAACTCGTCCACTATGCTTCCACAGCTCAATTTTTGAGGGATCATACCTCCGTTCCTAGAAGGTCTTGTACGATTCCAGAGACATCATTGAAATTAGCATGGGACCGTTTTCAAAGCGCATAAAAAGAAAAACGTATCTGAAGCAGCGTCCATACGTGGCGAGAGCGGGCGCTCCCGCTGTTGTGCGCCTCTCTACGCTCATCAATGCCGGAACAGCCCGTGCCCGCAAACTAACACAGGCAAACACCCCCTACCTCGTGTTGATTCGATTGAAAACGTTTGATCGGGTGATCAATCGCTGGAGTCGGGGCAACCGCTGATGATTTCCCACCGTTTTCGACTTCCATGGTGGGATTATGGAAAACAAGGGCAGTAGTTTTGCTACAGATTTAATGCCACCTGCTTTAGTGATGGAGCAAGTAAGCTTGAAACTTGCTGCTTGCTTCGTGGTGCTGGCGTAAGCGCGAGGGAGCGAGCGGGCGAGGGCGCGCGAGAAGGAGCGCCTATGAGCGGCTAGCGAATCGTGTGCCCACGATGACCATCGATTTTGCGTAATCGCACTCTCTCGACACGTATGGACGGAGTCTGAGGTTGGACTGTGTCTTTAAGGGCAGCACACACGCTCGTAAACTTGTTTGAGATAACTACGGAAATAGAATCGTATGGCTCAGAACACAACGCATACGCATTTTGAAGCGTCAAAAAACGACCCACAATGCCGCTACACGAGTAAGAAGTTGGCCCCCTGTATCTGCTCCCTCTGTATTTGCTGTTTTCCTTCAAAACAGGGGTGCTGGGCCATTCCCACCGTTATCGACGTATGTGGGTGGTACAATAAGTACAGTAAGTAAACCACGTACATCGACAACGGTGAGGATGGCCCAGCACCCCTTTTTTGGAGGAGAACAGCAAATACAGGGGTCGGGCAGATAAAAGGGGAGGGGGGCAACTTCTTACTCGTGTAGCGGCATTGTGGATCGTTTTCACGCTTCAAAATGCGTAGGCGTTGTGTTCTGCGCTGTAACATTCTATTTCCGTAGTTATCTCAACCACGTTTACGAACGTGTATGCTGCCTTTGAACGTCGACCTCGCGACCGATTTGAGGGCGAGGCTTGCTATATGTAAGTGCAATGGTTGGGGTTTCTAATGTGAACTGAGATGCGAGCCTCTCTAGTATAACAGGACTCAACAAAAAAAAATTGAGAAAGCGCTCCGAAGTATGTAAGCCGAAACAATCTATCTGTGATGAAAGACCGCCCGCTCATGCTGGTACACACCTCCCTAATAAAGATTTTTGGGAGCTTGATTGTACGATGAGGGCAAAAAAAATGGCCACTAACGTCAAAATTTCCCCCGCTCAGATGATCCAAGCTTTCGGGAAAAATCGTGGAGCGTATTACACCCACGCCAGAATTTATAGAAATCCAGGTTTCTGATCCAAGACCAAGAATCGTTGAACGGCGCCCTCTGCTAGCCAATTATCGGATGATGTTTTCTTCAAACTCCAAACTTATCTTGAAGATAGCGTCGACGGATCTGATACACTCGTACAGCTGAACATGTTTTGATGAAACATTGATCTCGATCACTCTCGAAACCGAAGTTGACCCTAATTCAATCGTTCTGCGTGGAATTCCACCGTTTTTTCGATCCGTCTCCATGAAGGATTTCGACATTTCACACCGCTTTCATAACTTGCCACAGTAGGATTTCCCCAGTAAAGGATCTCTCTACACACGGAGGGAGGAGCACGAACGAGATTTCATGCTGACGCGGCGCGCGCGGCGAAAATTTTTTATCTGATTACCCCATCACTGGAGCGCGTTTGCCACAATCTCGCGAGATTTCATGACATTTCATGCGTTTATTGATCCTCATATGGCTATTTCTTTATGTTTCATAATCCAGAGCCAAACTGGTTGTCGGCGGCAACGATCCCATCACTACATCTAAAATGGTGCTCGATCTTTAATACCATATTACATTTTCTATAAATATCAAGCGGTACAACGGCACGAGAACATACAAGAGTTATTGAAATGAGTGTCCAGGATAAGATGATGAGAGGAACAACTCAGGAACATAAAGAAAAGTCATGTGAGAATGAATAAAAACATGAAAGCCCGTGAAATCTCGTGAGCTTGTGGCAAGCGCGCTCCAGTGATGGGTAATAGCATAAAAAGTTCCGCCGCGCGCGTGGCGTCAGTAATGAATCTCGTCCGTGCTCCTCCCTCCGTGTGTATAGGGACCCTGTCCCGATTTCCCCCCTCTTCCAGTGCTCACTAGACATTCAGTCACCTTGAATACATTGAACCCCTCAAACAAAAGGGACACCGACACGTTCTATTTCGAGGGCTGCGATAAATTCTGAGCAGTGTGGCGCATGGTCTGCATGGGTTATTGCGAAACAGACAAAAAGTCCCGGCGACTCACTGTAAACAGAATTGATGATACCTGATTGATAAGGGGTAGGGTATAAAAGGAATACAGAGCGGTGTGTCTTTCTTCACACACCTTTCTTCTCCAGGGATCAGCGGCTGAAGCTCTGAACCCACTAGAAAGTGCGAAGACAGCTCCAACGGTTGCTAAGATATGGCAAAATCGGGGTCAAAACTTAGGAAATTTCTATAATCGACTTGATTTGCCAGGATTTTTTGTCCGATTCGTGATAGCCGCCTCTATGTCATAATCAGAAACACCGACGGATGAATCCGCGTCGACCAAAACTACCTTTCTATTTAGGGAATCTGACATTGGTTTTTGAACCTTGCCTCAGAAATCTAGTCCAGTGAGAACGACTCCAAAAATACCAGAAGACTAAACAAGCTGTTCATTGACTCGTGATATCTATCCGACAACAGACATATTGTAATTCGTTACCGCGGTTTTTGTACTTAACGGTATACGTGATTGATCTGAACAAATATTTGCAGCGCGCTGTATTCCAAACGTCGTATACAACCGATAACGAAAGTCTGGTCGGAATATAATGTAGACAGCAAGAGAAAGTGCCGAGTGAGTAGCATATAAGCAGTACGCGATACCTTAATCGTAAATATGAAAATTGTTGAGAAATTTAGAAAATTTCGTATCATACAGGAATGATGTCTTCAATAACGAAAAAGTTCATATTATGACCTATAGGTCTTTGAGTCATGGAGCTTTTGGCCACAAGCCACAATTGCGCCACAATGGCTACCGCCTTGTCGACTTGTCTGAACGGAGTGGTCTGATTACTGCATCGACATTCAAGAGGAATCATCGCCGTCATCAGCTTACGTGGCAGGCACCAACCCAGCTATCTCCAGATCTACTTTAGAGCTGTGTGGGATGTCGCATTCGACTCGGATCACCGCCCTGTTCTGTTGAACTTCACTGCGAGGATTAATAAGAGGAAGCGACGGACTAAGTCACTCCAGAGGAATGACATGACAAGTCTTAGAGAGGAAGAATGCAGAAAGAAATTCCGACGACGTGTTTATATTCATATTGGAGTACGGACTAGGAAGAAACTTCGCGACGCGGAATCTTTCGTCAAGTGCTTCCGGGAAGCTTCGAAAGAGGCCATCAGTACCTGAGCTCCTGCATCTTCAGAGAGCACATTTCGATGTCAGTGAGGATCCGCCGACTGAGTCTGACGTTTTGGATTGTGTCCGGAAAATGAAGAATGGAAAGGCAGGTGGAGATGGCAACGTCACTGCTGAAATGCTGAAAGCACTTCCTCCGTCTGGAATTCGTGTGACCAAAACTGTCCGTGCCATATGGATGAGGGAAAGGATACCTGATTCGTGGAAACATGCGATCATCGTACCTCTCCGCAAGAAGTTATCCGTCACGGTGCCAAAGAACTATAAGGATATCTCTCTACAGCGTGTCATGTACAAGGTTTTGGAACGTATAATTCTTGAGCGACTCATCAAACATCGTGAGAAACGACCAGAGAGGAGCAAGCCGGTTTTCGACCTGGAAGATCGACCATCGATCAAGTGTTCGTCGTGGGAGGAGTAATTGAATCGTGGCAGCGGCATTTGAAGCCATTACAGCTTGCTTTTTTGGACTTTGAAGCCTCATTCGACTCTCCTCGTCGTGATCGATTGCTCAACGCTCTGCGAGCCAATGGAGCCCCGGAAAAGTATGTTCGACTAATCGAGGACATGAACAAAGGAAAAACAGCGGTAGATCGTACGCCTGTCGGGTTTACGTCAGCTTTCGAGGTGAAAACAGGAGTAAGGCAAGGAGCCGTAGCAGGACCTTTTCTTTTCAACTTCGCCGTTGATGACATCATGCGTAGAGTTGCAGAACAGTTTCCTGCGTATGTGATCCTAACACCATCAGGACGCTCCCTTGTCGACCTGGAGTACGCCGACTTCATTGTGTTATTCGCTGAAAACAACGCAAAACTGCAAAGGATTGTGAACCTCGTTTCAAAGTATGCCGCAGCCTATGGGCTTCGTCTTCGTCCCGACAAATGCAAGCAGATGTGGGTCTCTCCGAGGCCTTCAACGGGAGTTTGTGTGGACGGAGAACGTATCGAACTGGTGGACGATTTCTGTTATTTGGGCTGTTTGCTGAAGAACGATGGTAGTTATTCAGCGAATATTCAACAACGATGTGCGAAAGCTACATCTGCATTCAATTCTTTAACCAAGTGTTTGTGGTCTACCACCATGGCGAAGGAAGTCGAGTTGCGCGTGTACATAGCCGCTACTCGCCCTATCATGATGTACGAATCGGAGACGTGGGCAGCACAGAAGACGCAGATGGAAAGGTTGGATTGCACGGACAGAAAGCTGTTTAGGCGTTTGCTTGGATATTTCTGGCCGCGTGTATGCCATAACGAAGATCTTTACAAGGAAATCGACGCAGTACATCAACGCTTGACACGAGGAAGGTGCCAACATCTCCCAACGACATCTCACGCGATAACGGAAGATCGTCTTCGTTTCTTCGAGCATATTTTAAGAAGACCGCCAGATCGTTTCGTTCAACACGCTCTAAGGATGCTTCCAAGTTCTGTCGGGAAACGGCCGCCTGCATGTGGGCGAAAAGTTTGTACGGGTGTGGTGAAGGAGGATTTGGAATCACTCGGCACTGAAAGGCAATTCAGGGGCGAAGTTTTACTTCGCAGGAAGTGGAATAGCGACCAGTGGATGGATTGTGTTGAGGTTGTGGCTGAGGGCCGTGACAAACGGGCACAGCTGACTTCTAGGACGGCACACCTCGGTGAAGATGAGGAATGGGCAAGCCAGGCGAAAGCTAAGCGATTAAATCAAGTCAAGTCAGTTCTTTGAGTCATCCCAGGACGATAGCAGACCGACAACAAGTCGAAAGCGCGCGTAAACGGACGGATAACTGGTCTTGAATCGCTCCAGCCGCGAAGCGGCTGGAGAGGTTTGGTTTTGCCTGGCACTTGTGATCACTTAGAATTTGGTAAAGTAGTTAATAAAACCTGTAAAACAAATTTTCTAGAGATTTCCTTCTGGATATAAGTGAGAGAGTCTAGAAGACACCCGCTGACAAAATTTGAGCCAAATCGATTGAAAATTAACAAAGTTAGATCGGCGGAAGCTTAGCAAAAATTCGCGTTTTTTCTTGTAACGCGTCCCTCGTGTCCTGTTCCTCGTTCCTCGTTCCTCGTTCCTGCCACTAGCCACTGCCAGTGGCCACTGCCAGGCGATCAGTTGGGTAGGTAGGTAAGTTGGTATGTGGACAGATATGATTACTTACTCACTTACTTTAACATTAACTACTTCACCTTTTACTACTTATCATATCAAGTGATATTGTCAGTTGGTAGACCGAATCGCTTAAACACGTCGTAAGCTGTACTTTTCGATGGGGAGGGACAAGGGAAGTGACTAACAAGTTTGTTACTTAGTGTTTCACATTAACTACTTTACTTCTTACTGCTTATCATATCAAGTGATATTATCAGTTGGTGGATCAAATCACTGAAACACGTTGTAAGCTGTACTTTTTCATAGGGAAGGGACAGGGGAAGTGACTTACAAGTTTGTTAATTACTGTTTCACATTAACTACTTTACTTCTCACTGCTTATCATATCATGTGATATTATCAGTTGGTAGATCAACTCGCTAAAACACGTTGTAGGCTGTACTTTTCGATGGGAAGGGACAGGGAAAGTGACTAACAAGTTTGTTACTTACTGTTTCACAACAACTACTTTACTTCCTACTGGGTGTCATGTAAAGTACATAGTGCATCTGATGACGTCATCAGGGTGTCATGTAAAGTACATAAGGCATCTGATGACGTCATCAGGGTGTCATGTAAAGTACATAGTGCATCTGATGACGTCATCAGGGTGTCATGTAAAGTACATAGGGCATCTGATGACGTCATCAGGGTGTCATGTAAAGTACATAAGGCATCTGATGACGTCATCAGGTGTCATGTAAAGTACATAAGGCATCTGATGACGTCATCAGGTGCTGTCGTAAAGTATATAGGCATCTGATGACGTCATCAGGTGTCATGTAAAGTACATAGGGCATCTGATGACGTCATCAGGTGTCACGTAAAGTACATATGCATCTGATGACGTCATCAGGTGTCATGTAAAGTACATAGGCATCTGATGACGTCTTCAGGTGTCATGTAAAGTACATAGTGCATCTGATGACGTCATCAGGTGTCATGTAAAGTACATAGGGCATCTGATGACGTCATCAGGATGTCATGTAAAGTACATAGGCATCTGATGACGTCATCATGGTGTCATGTAAAAGTACATAGGGCATCTGATGACGTCATCAGGTGTCGCGTAAAGTACATAGTGCATCTGATGACGTCATCAGGGTGTCATGTAAAGTACATAGGGCATCTGATGACGTCATCAGGGTGTCATGTAAAGTACATAAGGCATCTGATGACGTCATCAGGGTGTCATGTAAAGTACATAGTGCATCTGATGACGTCATCAGGGTGTCATGTAAAGTATTTTTGAATATGATTACAGCTTGGCACGAGGTGGTAACCGACTTTATTCGACTGACGTTTCGGCGGCTTCGCCTTCTTCAGAGTCAGAAAGAGCCAATTCCATTTATAAAAATACACGGTCAAACGCCGTAACGGTAAACTCTCTACAGAAAATCGACTCCCAAATTTCCGAACTGATAAACAGGAGAAAAGTAGACAACGTATCGTACCTAATCAAGTCCTCAAGCGATCATGGATCAGTAGGAGTACGGATGGGCACCGGTGGAACAGAAATTCGGCCCGAAATCAGAAGGCAAGTCTGATATAGGCTGGAGTTCCCGGGTTATATAGGCCCTCGTCCTTCCGGTTGATCTTGGATCTCTCGCAGGGATCCAGAACGCCTCGAGAGCTTTTCGCGCACTTGTCGTGACCTCCCGCGCCAGTATCTCCACTCGCACCTCAAAATCCTCCCCGGTGGCAATTATCTCTGTGGGTCCCCAGTGCAGTGTAACTGCGCCGACCTTCCTTTCCCATCTAAGCGTTCTTGATACGCACATGCAATGGTCGAGCTGTCTCTCCGATATATTCCTCACCGCAGCTCTGGCATGTGATGAGATAGATGACACCCGTAGCAGCACAATCACCTTCCCTGCCCTGAGGGCAAATGACGCATTGTGGTATAACGCAGGCGCGATCGTATAGGCGATTTCGACCAGTTGATGTTTCAAATTATTGGGTGGGATGTCTACCAAAGCCACTGTGTTTTCTAACCCCGTTCTTCGCAAGCACTTTCTGACGGCGCTGCTCACTTCATCCGAAATGAAAGGTATCATGAAGGAAATTTTATCGCTGGGTGGTCTGTTGGGTCCTGCTCGCGCCCGGGTCTTGACCTCGTTGGATGAGGTTCATATCCGTTGAGAAGTGCAATTTGACTCGTGAGTCTTTAGACTCCTGCCGTTCTAGTTCGCCCGAACACACATTTACTGCGGTGGGAAACATGTTCCGGACAACTGCCCTTTTAGTTTGGGTGGGGTGGGCCGATTGCCAGTGGACTAAAATGTTTTTGGTTGAGGGCGTGCGAGACCATTTTGTTATTTTTCTATCCCCAAAAGCTGAACCTGAACATTTAAGAAAGGCAACCAGCTATCGCAAGGCTTTTCACGAGTTAGCTTTGATGTGTTCGGACTGGGCGTTCATTAGGTCGAAACAGTGGTTCAGCCTCCTGTTGCGTCGAGCAATTATGAAACAGTCGTCAATGTAACGACTATAAAACAAGGGAAGGCTTTCGAGCACAGGTGTTTCGACCTTTGCCATGAAGGCGATGGCGAGCGTTGGTGCCAGCCGCCGTCCCATAGCCAGCCCCCTCGCAGTTGGGAAAAGTAGCCGCCCGCCCACTTGAAAATATTACAACTGAGGCACTCTTTAGGAGAACCATAAGAGTGCGCACAGACAGCCCATACATATTGACGCTGCTTTGGTGCTGGTTTAGAAAATTGCCTGCATTGCGGGAGTCGTTGCTAACATTGGTGTAAAGCGATGTAACGTCAGTAAGATTCCCATACACAACTGCTGCTTAGTTGTGTGGAGCGCAGGCGGTCAAGAAAATCTTGTGTATTGGACAGGTGAGCTGGAATGAAAGGTAAGAGTTGGCTGAGTACTGAACTGAGAAACCACGCGATTCGGTCCGTGGGACCACCCACGCAGCTGATGATGGGTCTAACTTTGACTGCGGCCGGGTGTAAAGTACATAGTGCATCTGATGACGTCATCAGGGTGTCATGTAAAGTACATAGGGCATCTGATGACGGCATCAGGGTGGCATGTAAAGTACATAAGGCATCTGATTACGTCATCAGGTGTCATGTAAAGTACATATAGTGCATCTGATGACGTCATCAGGGTGTCATGTAAAGTACATAGGGCATCTGATGACGTCATCAGGTGTCATGTAAAGTCCATAGCGCAGCTGATGACGTTATCAGGCTGCCATGTAAAGTACATAGTGCATCTGATGACGTTATCAGGGTGTCATGTAAAGTACATAAGGCATCTGATGACGTCATCAGGGTGTCATGTAAAGTACATAAGGCATCTGATGACGTCATCAGGTGTCATGTAAAGTACATAGTGCATCTGATGACGTCATCAGGTGTCATGCAAAGTACATAAGGCATCTGATTACGTCATCAGGGTGTCATGTAAAGTACATAGTGCATCTGATGACGTCATCAGGGTGTCATAAAGTACATAGGCATCTGATGACGTCCTCAGGGTCATCTACAGTACATAGGGCATTTGATGACGTCATCAGAGTGTCATGTAAAGTACATAGTGCATCTGATGACGTCATCAGGGTGTCATGTAAAGTACATAGGGCATCTGATGACGTCATCAGGGTGTCATGTTAAGTACATAGTGCATCTGATGACGTCATCAGGGTGTCATGCAAAGTACATAGTGCAACTGATGAAGTCATTAGGGTGCCATGTAAAGTACATAGTGCATCTGGTGACGTCATCGGGGTGTCATGTAAAGTACATAGGGCATCTGATGACGTCATCAGGGTGTCATGTTAAGTACATAGTGCATCTGATGACGTCATCAGGGTGTCATGTAAAGTACATAAGGCATCTGATGACGTCATCAGGGTGTCATGTGAAGTACAAAGTGCATCTGATGACGTCACCAAGGTGTCATGTAAAGTACATAGGGCATCTGACGACGTCATCAGGTGTCATGTAAAGTACATAGGCATCTGATGACGTCATCAGGGTGTCATGTAAAGTACATAAGGCATCTGATGACGTCTTCAGGGTGTCATGTAAAGTACATAGTGCATCTGATGACGTCATCAGGGTGTCATGTAAAGTACATAGGGCATCTGATGACGTTATCAGGGTGTCATGTAAAGTACATAGGGCATCTGATGACGTCATCAGGATGTCATGTAAAGTACATAGTTCATCTGATGACGTCATCAGGGTGTCGTGCCAAGGTCGTGCCAAGTGCATAAAGCATCTGGTGACGTCATCAGGACGGCGTGGAAAGTGAGTAGCGCTTCATTTGTAGCGTGCGCAACAAGTTTGTTGCTTACTAATTATTATAGCAATCCATGCTATTTGAAAAATATTGAAGATTTTTTCAGAGATATTACTTCTTAATATCAATAAAAAGTGAACAATTTATCAAAAGGGTCTTCCAAGCAAAAGAGGTTTGGTTGGCGTCAGAAACTTTCTAACAAAAAGGGAACAATAGGTAAGTAGATTGAGGAGAGTCTACAAAAAGTGAACAATATTCTCTGAGAGTATTTTTCTTGGTGAACACTTCTTAACAGCAAAAACAAACCGTTGCGGTGTTCTACACGGAAGCACTCTGTGGTTCCAAAAATGGTCTTGATTACGCGAGAACCTTTTAAACGTATGTGCATGTAAACCTAACTCTTACCATCATAATAGAAGATGATGTCGCAAAGACTTAGACAGACGGTTAGGTCTTGCTCTAAGGATAAGCAAAACTATAAAATAGAAATACAGCATTAAGCAAGAGTAATCCCGTAAAATCTCATTAAACGAATAGAAGTCCTTTTTCCGAAAGACACTAAACTCATCATCGTAAAATGCCACAACGGTTTGTTTCCGCTGTTAAGAAGTGTTCACCGAGAAAAATACTCTCAGAGAATATTGTTCACTTTTTGTAGACTCTCCTCAATCTACTTACCTATTGTTCCCTTTTTGTTGGAACGTTTCTGACGCCAACCAAACCTCTTTCGCTTGGGAGACCCCTTTTTGATAGATTATTATTTATTTTTCAGTCTAAAACCTAGTTATCTGAAAGGAGCGCGCAGCTTTATTTCTCATCCGTTCTGATTTTGTGACTCGTCACAAATTAACTCCTTAAAAGCTAAATTTTCTGGGACCGTATGCATGCATGATTGAATTGGGGCGGGGTAGGCGCAAGGCCAATGCAATCTCCCACTAGGGGCAGCGCCCAGAGCCGGTGTTTTTGCGGTGTTTCCTCCTGGCAAGTCCTTCGAAGACATCCCACGTTGAACTTTTTTGAAAAACGTATTACACTTACACTTACATACATATTGTATAATATAAAACTACCCACTGCAGTATTTCAAGAATGTGATTATTTTAGGGGATAGGATAAGTTCTTATTGAATCGTCTGCACTTCCATAGGCTCTCACCATCGCCGCCCAAAGTCCACCTTGTCGACAGCTTTTCTCAACAGGCTGCGGCGCAAGGTGTGCTGTATCACAGGGAGGGCGTCGAACCCTCGGCGTCCGGTAGATGAGGGGGATCAGACCTTCGACTAAGAACTAAGATGGATCAGTGGGGGGGGGGGGTATTGAGAGCCCTACTGTTAGAATGAAGTTGTATGTTGGTATTTAGTGAGACTTACTTGGAAGAGCGTTGCTCACTGCGATATCTCTAGAAATTTCGTTCACGATTGTGCGTTTTAGGCTTCTTACAAGGTGCAATCCCGTCCGAGGCTGAACTTTTTTCGATGCCCTAAGGTCACACAGAAGCAGTCTAGGGTACGAAAACTACATATAGAACATGACTGTCCGTATTTGAAAACGTAAACAAAATTTTATGGTGGCGGCTTCACGTCGAAGAGAGCCATACTAGGTGGGTTCGACTGGTTGTATAACACCTAAAAATTAGTTTCCGATTCCCGTTTTGAACCATCTAGAAAAAAAGTTCTCTTATTTGGATCCCGGACTAACTTTCCCGCAAGTTGCTGCAACGCAAAAAGCCCTATCAACAATTTCGAAAAATACTTGTAAATTTTTCATTGTAATGCGAGACTTGAACATTTTTTCAAGGACCCCATCTAGTGTAGCGCTCTGCGGCTTGAAATTGCGTCCATAAAATTCTGGGTACGTTTTCAGATACGGACAGTCATATTTTGAAAGTAGTTTACGTATATATTTACGTACCCGAAACTGCGCATGTACGCCCTCTGGGAAATTGAAAAAGGCTCCGTCCTAACATTGTGGCGCTTTTCAGCTTGCAGCTGAGTCCGAAAGTTGTTTTCTACTTCAATCATGGAACCATCGATGGTATTAAAGGCAGTGTTCACGATAAAAATAGTTTTTCTGTTTCCCCGCCTATCTTCAAAACGGCCCCATGCTGATTCCAATGATGTCTCTGAAATCGTACAAGACCTTTTGGGAACGGAGCTATGGTCCCCATGAAATTGAGCTAAGGAAACATGGTGGACGAGTTGTCCGAGGCTTGTAACTTCCGTCTTTTGCAGCCGATGTATGCGAGCTGACCTGAGTAAAGAGAGAAGTTGAGAATGAAGGGAAGAACGGGGCTAATGATTAGAAATCATGATCTTGAGCATTCATTTGTTCACGTTGGTGAGCGTGTGTTGCGTTTTCGGGGTTTGCCTTGCGGTCAAAGTGGCAACTTCGGGCTCTTTTGGGGCTTCTCCTGGCTCGTTTTCATGCGTTCTTTTGACGTCAGCGTTACAGTGATACTACTACTGACTCCACTATCCATTCCTAGTGGAAACTTAAACACATTTTTTATCGTGAACACTGCCTTTAAGTAAAGGCTTGAAGACCCCCCCCCCCGGTCGTGGTTATTATCTCCTCACTGGAGGGGGCTGAAGAAATCACGGTATTTGGGGAGGGGATCGGACCAAGTTGGCTTGAATCATACCTCGCACGTAGCTTGTTTCTCAAAATGGGTCGACATTAGTCGCGTGTGGCAACACAGCAAAATTTTAGCAGACGAACCCTAAGCGCCGGGCGATGCAACGGACTGCCTCATGCGTTCAAATATGCAGACACCACGCAGCCCGCGGAAGTATAAACAACGACGTAGGTACCTGTGATATTTCACGACATTTCCTCAAATCCACTCAATAATGACTCACCTACAACAAGAGCGTTGATTGAAGGAGATTTCCATTCGTTGAGAATCAGAACCATATTCGGAATTGATACCAGAAAAACCGATATGCAATTGATAGATAGCATCATTCTTTGACGACGAATCTCATCTTTGGATGGCTTCTGGAAGCAAGTCAAGCCGAATGCAATGAGTAACTGACTAGCTAGAATCGGATTTGTGTATTTTTCAGTGAAATGTCGGAGGAAGTTCTTAGCTGAGCTTGAGAGCAGTGTTCACAATGATTTTTATTTTGGAGCTTCCCCCTTAAAACAAAGCGTTGACCGCCATGTGTTACCAAAAGCACTAAGAAATGGCGGAATACGCACTAAAAAGGCGCATTTCAGTGATTCATAATTCTAATCTAGTTGTCCGGTAGGGTGTACGAGTTCTCAGTAGATCTTAACTGTAAATAATGGGGTCATTTGAGAATGAAAAAAAAACCATTTCTCCCAAAACAGTTTTAGTTCGGGTCCAAATGTAAGAACGCAACAACGAAGAGTAGATAATTTCAAAGGACGGGCTCAAGAAAATTTCATTGTCACAGCAAACAGTTCCACTGACAATGAGAGTAAAAAGGCAAGGTGAGAGTACAACCTTTCAAGTACTTCTGGCACGTTTTTCCCATTTCCTTTGTCATTTCAGGAGACCAAAGAATCGTTTTGGTAAATAAACCTAAAATTGAAGATTATCGTGAACACTACCTTCAAGCCTCACTTCACTACAAATAGTAAATGCAACCAGAATCAGCACATTCAATTCAATGTATTGCAATACCACGCGTACCCTTGGATTTGGAATACAGTTTTCAGCGATCTGCCAACTCCTTGAGTACCGCTACACCTTCAGAACATCTCTGCACCTTCGGGAGTAAGCCGAGACGTTTACAAAGGTGAAGTCAGTGTGAATTCTGCAGACCCTCACACCTTAGATAGCATCTTATTGGCATGAATGAAAGACATAGTTAAGCTCTGGTACATCCGTAGTGACCTCTTGATTTCGATTATCACCAACAACGGAGCGGTGGGCCTCGGTGGAATATAACAAGTGATAAGGAGGTTTCGACGAAAAAGCCACCGCTCCGCGCTGTGATAACCGAAAACATGAGTTCACTTGGAATGAAACAGAGTCTACTTATCTAGCACACATATACATTACCGCAATTTAAGCCTCAAATAAAGAGAGCAAATTGTTTTATTGTGCCTTTTTCAATGCCAGCTTGTATAACATGTAAATTTTTTTTGTTAAAACCTAAACCCAAGAACGCAGAGAACAGTGCGGAAACGCAGTGCAGAGCACAAGTGATCAAGACATTGTGCATTTACAGACATTTCTAAAAAAGCACTCACCCTACTGCGATTCGTCTTTCTGAAGATAATTGCTAGAGCCAAAAAGCAGAACAAATAAGCGACTGCGATTAGAGTGTAGTGAACAGTGCCAAAATATATGCCCGTAGAGTTCATCACAGCACAAATCCTCGTTGTAGATACCGTCTTGTGAATCGAATTGTTAGCCAAAGCCAGCATAAAGAACAACTGAAATATTTCACAGGTTTTTTTCACCTTTTGAATGCAGAACCACGCATGAATGAAGTGAACACAAAGACTGGTTATTTCATATTTTTCAAATCTTTAACAAAGAAGCGACTCTCACAAGTGTTAGTACGACGGCTGCTATCACAAGATAGAGTTTATAGTAATTTTTCCACACCCGTCGATACCATCCAACAAATTGCAGTGCAACTACCCTCTCCATTGCTATGAAGAAATTAATTAGAGCAGGAAATTGCCCTGAAAACAGATTCTCTTGAGAATATTGAAAATACGTTTTTCTTCAAACTGTTTTCTCACATAACGCTTCAGTTCTCATTATTTGTAGATTCAATGCCTATAGTATCAGTATCAAGAGCATGAGAAATATTAGCAAGGCTAGCGTCAGTTATGCTCCAGAAGAAGCAGGAAGAATGGGTTTAAATGTATCAATCTCTTCAATGAAAACATTCGCCCCACCTGCTACAATCATCAGAATTGCCCAAGGGGTATGGAAAAGGCACTGCATATCTGTGACTTGGATGAAATATTGTCCATGGAACATAAACAAATTTCTGAAGACACCAGCTGCCACAAACGATAACCCGTTTATCTAAAAATGGACAACCTTTACTGATGATTGTCAAATCCCCCTACAGAAAAACTCAAGCAACTCACCAGATCGCCCACTGATAATGCTAGAAACATTAAGTATTTCATACGGAACTCCCTCCCAGAAAACACTACGATCGATATTGAACTAGCGATGCAGACTGGGACTCCAAATCCCGTATAAAGGGCGAATCGGATCTCCAAGTTCTCATCGATAAACTGAAATGTTAGAGTGATTTCATCACACGCTAGAACAGTTCTGGCAATGCTTAAATTGCCATATAAGATTCGTTTGGAAGTCTAGCACTATGTACCAATTGTCGAACCTCCCTTCTTAATTAATGCTTGAATTGTTGGTCGGTGCTAACAAGGTATATGTCGGATTAATGTAGGTAAATCTCGTTGAGTATAGATTGCTCGAAATGTAAGGCACTGTTCACGATGAAAATAGTCTTTGAGTTTTCACCTAAAGGGGTCTACAGAGTTCAAGTTGCGGCGTCCCTCGCAGCGACGAACAGCGCTGGATGAAGCATTGAGGCTCTGTGTGGTGTCGCTTCGTGTCAGCCACGTCACGACGGTCGCTCCAGTCGTCGATTCCATTCGACGACTGGGGCGACCGTCGTGACGTGAAGAGCGACGAAGGGACACCACACAGAGCCTCAACGCCGCGAGTGCCCTGCGTCACTGCCAGCGAGCGGCAACGGAATATGGGCTCTCTACACACATAGAAAGGAGTTCTCCCGTTTTTTCAACTCGAAACGTCACTACACAATTCAGGTAAATAGGTCCTGAGTGGAATTAGAGCCTTGAAAGGCGAGACAACTCCCTCGGCGTGTAGAGACCTCCCATCACAGCGGCAACCGACGCCGCGGCAATAATGTTTGAGATCATTTTTGTCGCCGCGACAATGCCCACGCTCTGCGAGTACTCGCCGGTCGCTGCAACTCTGCAGACCTTTGAATCGAAGGGTTGGAGGCCTATTGTGACATCAATGTGAAAAATACGACAAAAAACTATATATTATCACTCATAGACATACGGACCAAAACATGAATGTGGTTAGCCCGATGCGCCGACATTCTATAACAGTCACCAGGCAAGAAAGACGTGGCGGGCATGCTACATGGACGCTTTAGGTCATATAACCTCTAGGTCCATAGGCCCCCCCCCCTATAAATTCTTTTCAGCCATTTTTCGACACTGTTGCTGTAACATCCTCTGACCTTTCGATTTTCGGTGAAAACTCAATTAACTTTCTTATCGTGAACGCTGTCTTTGAAGGCATCGATCGCGCCGAGAACCATTTTCCATTCTCCATGCTCAATTGCATGAATTGACCCTGCAGACCACACTCGTAAACTTTGGCGCATCACAAATGCACCGTTTTGAAGTTAGGCCGGAATCATACTTCCCGCGACCAGTGACGGCGACAGTGCATATCACGCATATCGATTTTCGGTCAATATGGGTGGTAAACGTAGCGTCGCGTCGATCATCGTTGGAAGCCTGATCCCGGTCTTAGAGAGAGCTAGATTGGAAAAAAAGTCTGCCGCTCCATCAGCCCACGACAGTCATCTGTCACTTCGTCCATCAAATAAGAAAAGAAAGTAACTGATCAACAAGCGATACATTATAAATGAGTAGGAGTTGGTGAAATATATCATATATGGTTATGTGGAGAATGTCTTTTCTACACAAATCGGTCGACCATTCTTTCTTCACATTCATTCTTCAAAAAAGGACGAACATGATTTGATCGAGAGATTAGTGCTCAACATATGTAGCGATTCCTAGCAAACGATTCTTCCTTTCTCAAAAGTCGAGTGAGGAAACTTCGGTTCGATAGGGCGGTTTTCAGTAGTTTTATCGCGGTTTCTTCCAGCGTTGTATAGGATACAAGAGTTTACATCATATGTAGAAACCTCAAAAGCGAAATCCATCGTGAACCGCTTTACAGGCAGTTTTCACGATGATTTTCGTTCCCGAGTTCACCATTCAAAGCAAAGCGTTGGCTGCCAAGTGTTACCAAAATTACGAAGAAACAGCCTAAAACGCACTAAAACGTCTTTTTTCAGAGACATTATTCTCTGGCCTGGACTAGTTGTCCGATTGGATGAACATGTTCACGATGGTTGTCACCGATGAAAAATAGGGCTAATCGAAATCGGAAGAATAGTTCAGACAAAACCGTATTAGTTAGGATCCAAAGCAAAGAACAGAGCAACGGAGAGTTGAGATTCGCAAAAGACGGGTCTACAAAAGATTTCATTGTCACAGCGAACAGTTCCTGTGAGAGTAAAGAGACGAGGTGAGAGTAAAGGATTTTGTGTCCTTCTGGTGGGTTTTTCTCGATTTCTTCGTCATTTTAGTTCTACCCGGTGGCCAAGCAATCGATTTAGCGAATAATCTCAGAAGTTTACCGTGAACACTGCCTTTAAGGCCTAATTAAATCAGCGCGATTCGATCGTAACGACAGGAAGTATGATCATGGTCTTACAGTTAGTCGTAATTGTCCACGTCCGTAGTGCTCACTATAGAGCACGTCTATCTTATGTCAGTAACGGCAAATCTAGATTTGCTTGAGTGCCGCAGGATCCTCTTCAACGGGTTACCTGACGAAATGGAAAGAAGTATAATTTCTTTCGATCAAGTTGTTTTTTGGAGCGCAAGGTCTTCAGGTTGATCTACTGATTTGCTCTCAACCTATGACAAGATGGTCTAAGGAACCTCGGATAGAAGCTCCACGTTTCTGAAAGTAGCATCGATTCAAACTCCTCTGCACAGAAAAGCCAACTTATGCCTTTGATTCTAAGCTCACAAACGCATTTCGAAGTAACAGAAAATAGGGAAGACAATGAATGTAAGGACAGTACTGGCTTAGTAGTGTTGTCCATTGCGATAGAAGTGACATTAACAGCAGCAGATGTGGACGGCATCACGGAAGTTCAGTTATCGCACTGTGAGGATCTCGCATCCGATTCAGCAATGGTAATGCATAGAAGTTGTTTACCTCTAAAGAACTCAAAATTTTCCCATGCAAAAAGATTGCTTCCATGTGTTATCTACGCGTCAGACGGTTTTCTCACGAGTATTTCCATTCCAACACATATTGCGAGTAAATGAAATGACAGTATTCAACAGAAGAGCATGACAGAGCTGCTGGGCAGGGCAAGTATTGAGTATCCGTCTTGGACCTTCAATCTTGTAGCGATGAAATCTGCGGGTTTCCGAACACCCGTATAGTTCATTATTCCGGTAGAATTTGTTTTTCGAAACGCGCCCATTTTGGGAAAATAGAATCCGTTTTGGATTTAGTAATGAGCAAAAGCATGAGAAGTGCGCAATTTCGACGACTAAGGTCTTCACTGAAGTTTGGGAGGGTTCGGCTGTTACTTTGCAATAGGAAGAACATAAGGAAGTCGTCTTGATACCAACATCCTTGAGCCCATTGCTGATATGAACAGTTGCAGCTTCTACATTGTCAGCTACTAGAATGGCTCATGATAGCTAATATGCAATAGACACGTGTCTATTCTTCAGCTTGAAACGCGATACATTATTCTGTTTGATGAATTTTTCAGCTGCCAGTTCGCCATAATGTCAGTCAGTTTTAGTTTCCTCAAAAAGCTGAGCAAACATCAAAACAATTTCACCACATAAACCTTCGAATCGGTGGTAAGGTCCGCAAATCGAGCAGATGATGCTGGTCTTCGCGGACTGTCTGTACGTTTCCTGCATCCGAAAATGCGTTTAGGTGGATCGGGGGTGCGTTTCAAAAATGTTCGCACAATACCATGGTAGCCTTTCCTTGAACACAATTCCACGACAAGTCTTTGGCATGGGAGTCTTCTTGCAACGCATCCCTGGTCTGTTTTCGCTAAGTGACGCAAGATCTAACAAGGGAAGTATACAAAGCGTAGGTCTGATCTGCCAAAACGACTAGTGTCGTTAGTATCTCTTGTGGCTCAATAGTAAAACTGCGCAGTATCCCGCCTCGAGCCGCAGGTTCCAGGAAGTTACAAGCTTAAAAAGCTCATTTTTTGTCCTTTTTGTACCTTCCAAAAAGCGCGTTATTCTTCGGAAAATCCGGAAACGGACCTCATAAATGTGTTCAGCACCCACAACTACCACCCTGAGCAAATTTTGGGTGAACGAACATTTTGCGTACTTTGTCCAGACTGATAGCGTTTTGAACTTGTACGGATTTTGGGTTGGGCGCTTTTTTCTACTAATTGAGGGCTCTGAAAGCGTTTTAGAAAAATGTTCCAGATTTGACTTAAAATTCTCCCAGGATGGGTTTTTTGGGGCGCTGATCACGATTCTGTGATTTATTAGTCGATTTTCAAAAGTTTTCGGCTCATTTCGTTTGAAGCTTCCCAACCGGGGAAAATTTCGAGGGAAAAACGCCACTTTCGAGATTTCCGGTTTTCTACGATAGATATGTCTCAAAATCATTTGCTGAGAGTTATTTGGAGTGCTAAACACGAATCTGGAGTCCGTTTATCGATTTTTTGCAGATTACGGTAGATTACGGAGGGTATACGGTAGTTAGGTCAAAATCTCAGATTTTACTCAAAATTTGTATACGGGGGTTATTCGGGGTGGAGAATACGAATTTAACGTCCGTTTGTCGATTTTCAAAATACTAAGGTGGGTTTTGACCCCTAAATGACATGTTACCTACCGTAACCTACAGTAAACCTCAAAATTTCGGCAAATGGACTCCAGATTCGTGTTCACCACCCTAGATTACCCCTACATCCAAGTTTTGGGCTAAATCCGAGAGAACTTTTTCAAACTCGCAGAAAAATGCCTGATGGGTAGGTACCCTGGCCTTTTCTCCAGGCTTAAAAAATGCTCATAACTTTTTTGAACCTGCGGCTCGCGGCGGGATACTGCGCATTTTTTCTATTGAGCCAGAAGAGATACTAACCATACTAGTCGTTTTGGCAGATCCGACCTACGCTTTTTATACTTCCCTTGTAAGCAAGTTCCTTCGACGTCGACACTTCCTTATTCTTTATTTCTTGTCTATATCGAACGGCCTCTAGCTGTGATTCCGATATACATAAGTATCCATTTCTTAGCGGAAGAAGGAAATACATAAGGTGCCATGAAATCAAAGCAGGTGAAATATGGAAAGGCTTATAGAATCAAGAAACAGTAGAGACTATTAGTTTACTATTTACAGAGCAGAATCGCGCGCGTAAATCATACATTATTGACGAACGAACACTTGCGTAGGCGTTTTGCATGCTAAACTATATTGGCTATCCTATACGCGACCAAGGCTCACAAACGCAGCTGCAAATGAAACGCGGGACCCTAGAAGCACTGGTGCTGGGACTTCCACGTGGTCCCAGCACGATTATTATCGTGTTTCGTTATGCACCAGCGCTTGTCCGCCAGGGCGGACCGGAATTTCACTCCGATAACGACAGTATGGTGAGTATATAAAGAAGCGCCAGGGCAACATACAAGTGTACTGTTAACAGCGTGGCCGTTCTCGTTCTCCTCTTTTGGCAGCAGAAAAAGGTTGGTTGCCAATCGAGGCAGCATCTACGAAAACCCCTGGGTACGATTTGCAGTAAGTTAGGTAGACTGCCTTTCCTTTGGTAAACAAACATTCATTGTGAGGCTACAAGCACATATTGTTTGATGCCTCGCAATAAATATTTCATTCAACAATGAGGCTACGAGATAAGAGTGTTCTGCCTTTCCTTTGTTCAAGATCACATCAAAAAGCGGACTTGGCGTACAGCACACCTGAAAAGGTCGCCCCCAACCTGAGCCCATTTAGCTAGGCTGGCTGCTCTAAATAGTAAGTTGAGCCAAAGACTGTTGTTGCGTCATTCGTTATTTTCCTTCACAGAATTTTCATCGGATTGAGGTCAGGAGAACAAGAGGCGTTTCACACCCTCGTGACTTACAGGCGGGTCATACTGAGATTAAGCTCGCCGATTCGAAACGGCCGTTTTTTCGGGTTCAGCGTGTAACTATTGAAGAAGTTAGTGAAATAGTCTCAGCTTAAACACCTTTTCTTTCCGGGGAAACTACTCCAAATCTTGACTGGAACGGGAGTGCGCATCATTCTACCATTGCTGTCCAAAAGTATCAATTTGGAGAGATAATTTTAGGGGCTACTTAGGAGTGTGACAATACTTTGCTTTCCTTCTTGCTTACATCTGATTACCTAAGGTGTGTAAACTTCGGACTGAAAATTGGTAACGCTCCATGTCATAAATTGCAGTCGTTACGGAGGGGACTGATCGCCCCGCCCCCTTCTTGGCGGTGTAGTTTGCGTTGGCGGAAACTCGAAGAGCATGTGGTATAACGTATTTCGGAGTGGAATTCATTGACGTTGTTCTTGTGCGTATGATGCGTCTCCATCTGCCTCATACTTTCTCGCTATCTCTTCCCCCCTCTTCCCTGGGTCCCGACCAGGGATGAGCGGAGTTCCGCGTTTCGCGCTCCGAAAACCGCATTTCCGCTCATTCTCAGGCGTTTCGCGCCCGATTTCCGAAACCCGAGAAATAACATTCTGTTCCGAAACCCGAAAACCGATTTAAGGAGTTTCATATTTTTGTTCCGCTCATCTCTGGTCCCGACCCGCACGCGAAGGAACTAACTAATACCACTGGTATACTTTGTTGTAGCTGCAACGACAGGCTCGCCAACTACCACTCTTCGTGTTGGGACCAGCACCCCGCAATGGCGGAGGCTGTTGCGGCAACAGCTTGCATGCGCCCGTGCGAAGGGTTGCCAAGGGGAATTATAGTTTTGGGTGGCGTAGCCTATGAGAACCCGTCGCTGTGAGCACCACAGGTACGAGGTGTCGCTGGGTTCCGATTACTTTTCAGAAAGCTTGTTCTTGTTCCGTCTCGAAAATTTAAGATATGTATTCCTAATAGCAAATGATTGATTACTTTAGTATGTATTTTCTTAATTAGCATTTCATACGCTTGTTCTAGCATTTCTGAGCATATTTCCAGATCGTTCAGTGCTTTTTGAATAGTTTTTTGATAAATGAACTTAATTTTCGTCTTATTTCTCGTTTTACGCGTGCTGGTTTTCCGGTTAGAGACAGTGAGAGAACGCATGACAGATGGAGAGAGCAAAATCGCCCGCGCCGCTCGCGCCATGAGTCGTGAGAATTACGACTTTTTACAGAGGATACCAACGCCCTAATTCCGCCTCCGAAATAGAGAACAAGTGCTCCGAGTTTGTGCCAACGCAATTTACACACTGGAAACGGCTTTTTCCTCGCTTATTTGAGCGAATTGAGATTTCGCGCTTGGCAGGGTCGCTATAGACGGCGACCGGACTATGATATAACCCCTGAGGATGGACTGTGTCTTTGCAATAATCGACTGCGGCCAACCGCGTACGTTGAGACTGTTGGCGAGAGTTTTCGGCTTCTTCTCGGTCTTTGCTGGTTTTCTGGAAGAACTCTTAGGACCAGTTTGTAATCTGTGTCAGGTCGGATGTTGTTGCGAAGGTAGTTCTTGCAGAACTAAGCATTGATAATTG
Source organism: Aplectana chamaeleonis (assembly GCA_029168955.1). Classification (NCBI taxonomy): domain Eukaryota; kingdom Metazoa; phylum Nematoda; class Chromadorea; order Rhabditida; family Cosmocercidae; genus Aplectana; species Aplectana chamaeleonis. Next base: position 92,020 of record JAPDOI010000828.1, on the reverse strand, counting down.
GTAACGTCGTGGCGATGAAGAGTAAGAGAACACCAACCAAGTGAGTCAGTACACTGGAGGAGATTTTGAGTACTGAATGTGTTAATATCATGAGTACTGCTATTAGAGACAGGGTTCTTATGTGACTGATATCATTTCGTCGGTCTCCTCAAAATTTAAGGTAGAAATTAGACAAATAGAGGAATTGGGAGTCGTGCGTGAAGAAATGAGCAAATGGTTGTTTTGAAGTTTTCTGCAACTGAAAGCCATTATTGCAAGTGGACAGAAATCCGTTTCGCATCACGGCTGAAGCAAAAACACATACGCTTCTTAAAAACATACGTTTCATGCTTGAATGGTACTAAATTTCTCTATTCCAGTTCATAAGAGTTCCGAGAGTCGAAAAACATTGGGGATGAAGAAGACATTTTTTGCTCGATGTGGCTTTGGAAAACTCTACATTATTGTCAGTGCGAAATGTGCAAAGAGCGAGAGTACGAAAAATTAAGAGAATCACAAAGATCATGCCTGAGAGTGTACTTTGCCTTTAAATGCAGTGTTCACGATAAAAAACCATATTCTAGTTTTCTGATTTTGAGTAGGCATGTTTACGAAGTAGTGGTAATAATGAAAAGCCCCAATCGATAATATCGAAAATCGGAGAAAATAATGTTTAGGAAAACCTATCAACTTCTTATTTACGCCTGCTGGTGTGTTTTGCACACTGCGGACAAAACGTCAAACCAAATGTCGCAAATATTTTGAGCTTCAAAAATTTTAGGTGAGTGACTTCTCTATTTTCTGTTTCCAAAAACTTTCAAGAATAAGATGGGTCAATGCACATGCTTGGATGTTAGAACCTTTTGCGATGAAGAATATTCAGAAATTCGGCGCCTGTAGCTTAGGTGAAACGAACGCAGGACAACTGTTACATGATGTGGGCGGGGTGACCCAATGGGTTAACAGGACTACCAGATTTTCACCCACTTCCTGGCCGTTTTGTATCAAAGGTCTAGAGACACCAAACGAAGGGAGGGGTACGTTGTGCCGATAGGTGAGTCGTATCAGTGACTCGATTTTTTTTCTTAGGGTGAACGTGATTATTGGTGACCAAATCAACTAAGGCGCAGAATATGTACATGTTAAAGGCAGGGTTCGCGAAAAAATCGATTTTCGAGCTCTCTCCATGAAAATGTAGAGTTGGTCATCACAAAAGTAAAAATACTTAGGCACCGGTTCGATTCGAGCGCCGTCGGAACGAGGTTGGACCGTTGAACCGCTCTGGCTCGAAACGAAAAAAGAGGCGGGGTCAACCCGAAACATGGCTCGTTCGTTTCGGGAATGACATCGGTCCACCTCTCGAAGCCGGGATTGCAGTCTCGATGATTTCGTAACTACACCGTGGATCGTACGTCGGTCCACCTTTCATAGCAGGGATTCTAATAAGATGATGACGTCATCATCTTGTTACCATCCATTCTACGCCCTATAACCTTCATAGCTGCTATCGCAATGACGTCATCCTTGATTTTCGGAGCATGGTGGCTATACGGCTTTACCACCATGCTCGAAAAATCAAGCATGACATCCTCGCGGTGACCGCTATGAAGGGTGTAAGCAAAATCGACGCTAGCAAGCTGCTTACGTCATCATCCTGGTTTTGACCATGATAATCCTACACTGCAACAAATAAATGAATTTATTAACACTCAACAATCAGTTTTCTAGTGATTCGTTTCCACTGATGTATAGTTCAGAGCTTTTGTTCACTCTTGCCCTGTTTTCTTCTCATAATGTTGTTTTCGGAGCTAAATTCCGGTCCGCAAATGCGGATTACCGCTCTTGCATCACGCAACCGTATGATAATCGTGCTTGAAAAAAGGTGAACCGTGCCGGGACTAAAAGGGAACTAATTTTAGTCAGTCCGGCCATTCCGGATGATATGTACGTTTCTAGAACCGTTTTTGGCATAGAATCCTATTACGATCTTCGCAGCTGCCTAAAACCACTCTGAAAAAAGTTATACGTGTTCGTCAAAGCCTGGAGCAAGGTACACAAGGAGCGGCCCTATGAAATTTTCAGGGTGTTTTGCAGAAAATTACGGATTCGGCTTGAAGCTTGTATGCAGGGATAGTCTAGGGTGCTGAACACGAATCTGGAGTCCGTTTGTCAAAATTCTTAAGTTTGTTAAAGGTTACGGTAGGTGCCATGCCATTTAGGCGGCAAAGCGTACAACCTTAGTATTTCGAAAATCGACAACAGGACGCTAAATCCGTATTCAACACCCCGGATAACCCCCGCATACAAATTTTGAGTCAAATCTGAGACTTTGATCGAACTACGGAACACCCATACGTAATCTACCGTAATCTGCCGAAAATCAATAAACGGACCTCAGATTCGTGCTCAGCACTCGAAATAACCCTCAGAGAAACAATTTGAGCCAAATCTACCGTAGCACTCCGGAAATCGTCAAAAGTCGCGATTTGCCATAAAATTTTCCCACGATGGGAAGCTTTGAACGAATCTAGTCGAAAACATCGGAAAATCGACAAATAAACCAAAGATGTGTGATCAGCGCCCCAAATAATCCACCTCGGAGGATTTCAAGTTAAATCTGGAACATTGGCCTGAAACGATACCAGAGCCTTGTAATTGGAATAAATGAACATCCAACCAAAAAACCGTCGAAGTCCCGAACGCTATCAGTCTGCACAAAATTCAGAAAATGTGCTTTCGTCCAAACTTAGCTCAGGGGGTATTTTTGGGCGCTGAGCACAACATACTTAGCGGTGCCTGAAGGCCTCAACTGCGCACAGACGGGAGTGATGCTGGGGCCTCCAAATGGGTGAAATTTTCACTTGGGTGCTGATTTCTTCCGACCGTTTCCCCATGATGGGAACAAGCGCAAACTGACGCGGTCAACTCGCGACGCTGGGCAAAGAACAACTAGGGCGAAATTGGTGCAGTTCACTGCGTTGTCACCATGGGTTAAATCCCATATACAGGCTATAAAACGGCGAAATTTACTTGGTTCCTGGGGCTCATGCGGAGCGGAGGTTAGAGTCAGTGAGAGAGCGTACGACAGACGGAGGCCGAGGCGTCGGGCGCGCCGCTCACGCCTCGACTAATGTGAATTACGACGTTTTATAGAGTGTAACATCAAATAGCGCAGAACGGCAAATTTTGCGCTGAAAAAGCGAGGAGCTCGAGGTTTCTTCGCTTTCCCTTCTTTTCTCACCGAAAATGGACAAAAATCGACTAACACACACTTTCGAGTAGTAGGCTTTTATTCATATTATGTACTGTTGTTCTCGCAACCACATTCCGGTCCGCGCTTGCGGACAACGGCTGTTGCATCACTCCATAAGATGAGTATCACATTTGTACAGTCCGCATGGATCCTAGTGATACTTTGTGTTCCCTAATGAAGGTTGGCGCAAACTCGGTGCCATATGCTATCACATAGGTGCACCGAACTTGCCCCAACCTCCATTAGGGAACGCAAAGTATCACTAGTGCCCATGCCGACAGACCTCTTAATCACTGAGTCCTAACAACGGAACGTCAATTTGATACAAGAAATGACGTCCCGTAATACTCGATTCTCAATAATTTTTGGTTTTTGAGACGGGGTTCGCTGTGGAAAGTTTTTTTTTCGGATAGAGGACCACTTCGATTAATCTTCTTGACAACAGTATTGGGAAAAATGAGCAAGAAACTGGCGAGAAAGTATGAAAGGTCCTAATTTTGAGAATGATAGAGCTCACAGCTATTTCAAAACACGGTCTTTCTTTTCCACCCAGTACCTACCATTTGAAGTGCAAGTAGCATTCACGAAAACTTGCCATTTGGATGTAGAGTACCAGTTTAGAAAGGTGTAATGCCAAAATTAACAGGACGTTTTAATTAGTTTTGACACTTTTGCAGCAATCCTTTCCAAACTTTCGCTACATTAAGGATCAGATCTTTTTCTTTATTGACGCAGGTCAACACCCACGTGATAAAAATAGAAATAATAGCACAAATCATTAATAATTAAAACCAAGCAACTATTTGGAACAGCTAGCAGTGAAAAAAAATGAAGAAAGTTGTAATCAAAGATCAATCGACTTCTTTAAAAACTTCTGATTTTAGTAAATGGGTAGCTAGACGTCTGAACGTAGTCAGAGCCAAGTGCATCATATCCTGATCAAAAACCTTATTCAACAAAGAAGAATGAAGATCTGAATCTTCTTTCAGAAAAAAACTCAGAATTTTTTATCGCAGCCCTGCCTTAAAGGCACAGTCCAAGCTCAGGGGTAATTTTTGATATTATACTCCGGTCGCCGTGTATAGCAACCCTGCCAAGCGCGAAATCTCAATTCGCTCAAATAAGCGAGAAAAAGCTAGGAAAAGGTCGGCCCCGCCCACTTTTAAGAAAAAAATGGGTAACGCCCACCGACAAGCTTCCGGTCTCAATAGGGAAGAGAAGCGCGATCGATTATGTTCCAAATCTATGTTCTTCCATTTGTTTTCGGTCTGCCTTTATTTCGGGACCTGCTTCAAAACGATTTCTGCGAATAACGAGAAAAGACAGGCTCGAGACAACTCGTCCACGAACTCCTACCAGTTGAAAATCAAAATTTTTGAGGAGCCGTAACTCAGTTCGCAGTGAGTTCTGAGCGATTCTGGAGACACCATTGTGATCAGCGTAAAATTTCCTCCAAGATAAGCAGAAAAACGAAAAATCGATTCTGAGCTTGGACTGTGGCTTTAAAGGCAGGGTTCTCGATAAAATCGGTTGTTGTGATATCCCCATGGAATGGTAGATCTGGCCATCACAAAAGTGAAAATATGTAAAAAAATTGGAGAAAAGACGCTCAGGAACAAGTTATTGCTTGGTGCACTCCCGCCCCCAATTATCGAAATTCACGCAAAAGCCTGTTTTTCCAACTTTTATTTTGCTTATAGAGTAATTAATGAGCATTTCTGAAGACTACTGACTACTTTAAAGACAGCAGACACGCTCCAAAATGGTATCGATTTTATGACATAAATCAAAGGTTTGGAGCTGTTTGTATTGGGAACTGACGAAAAAACGAACGAAAACTGTGTGCAAATAGAGGAATAAGGGTTATTTTGTTATCGGCGGAAAGTGGACGAGTTTTACCGCGTGCTGTTGAAACAGCGAATATTAGCATCAAAACGGTTGAGATGGAGAAGCCGATACACTCTTACAGCCTGTACTGGAACGTTTACCTCGTTGGAAGCATCAAAAACCAGCCAAAGGGACCGTATTGGTACTATCAATCTGGACGAGTTTGTATTTTGAGGCGGGGTTGCAGAAATTTTTCGATTTGCATTGCTGAAATTTTGTAGTTTTCACTTGTTTTTGACGCTTCCTTCGGCGTGAGCGTTCTACTAGGGGCCATACGACTCAAGTAGCGTACTCAGAACTTTCTGGGCAAGCTTACTGCGTCTAATTGGGCCAAAAGTAAGCTTAGCCCGTCTAATTTACCGAAAATCAACGGTTTTAAGCTTCCCGCGAGCTTAAAACTCGTCGTAAGCGTACATCGCCCATGTATGGTTACTGCGTGGTTTTCTAAGGTCGCACGAAGCATTACCTGGGGTCGATTAGGTGTTGGAAGCCTACTAGGATACAGATTAGACGGGGAAAGCAAACAACGGACACTACAGAGTCTATAAAGACGCGGTGAGCTTGCGGTAACGGCGTGATTAAGGAACATACGTATCGACATTTGACGACTCTGACGTGTCCCTGCGGCCACTCGCAGGAGAGTACACGCATGGCGCTGAGCAGCAGAGAAAGAGAAAAAGGAGGAAGCCCCTGATTGAAACCCGAAATTTGGCGTCTGATCATTCCATTTGCGCGCCCTCTTTGTATGCTATTTATTGTCATGTTTATATCTTTATTCATTTTCTTCGTTCTCTGTTCTTCCTCGTCAGTCTTAACTTTGCCAAGTAATACGGATGTACGCCGGTAAACCCGCAAAGAGTCCACCAATTGCTCCGGTCAAACCCTTTATAGTCCCGCGGGACGCCAGCAGGCGATGGAGTGGTCGTTTGATGATTAAGGCCCCGGTCAGACTCGGTCGAAAAACCTGCTGAGTCCTACTGAGTCCGGATGAGTCCGAGGGGGAAAAACCTGCTGAGTCCCACTGAGTCCGGTTGCCCCCAGCACCAACCAGCTCCTCTGCGAAACACGTAAATGATAGTGACGATTATCACCTCAGCTATGAATCGGAACGTGTTTGGTGGCTGATTTTTCTTGTTTTCAACATGTCTGAATCTGATTTCCGTATCAGCAGCACGTGGGGCAGAGCGCAGACGATGAGAGTCGAGATGCGGCGGGGCTCGGCAGGTCGCAGTCGGCCGAAAAAAATGCACCCACATCACGTGAAAAATACCTATATCGACCGGGTGGCACTCAGCGAGACTCAGTAGGACTCAGTGGGACTCAGTAGGACTCAGTCGGTGCATTGGCCCCGCACTTGTACGCATGAGAAATATCAGTATCGACCGGGGGGATTGCGGTGGGCATCAGACGGTCGCAGTTGGACTCAGTGGGTTGATTTTTTTCCACCCGTTTTCCACGAATTCGATGCGTATCGACCGGGTAGGACTCAGTAGATCCACCGACTATGACAGGGGCCTTACTCCATTTGAGCAGGATTCAAAAATGAGCTCTGTTTTTTGTTATTATTTGATGAACCGATTTTTTTCTGCTGTTTGAAGAACTCATTTTTGCCCTTTGAAGGTCGGACTTTGCGTTCATTGATCGCCTATAGGTCTTGTGGTACCACATGTTCTGAGAGAGGTCCGCCTCTCATGGCTAAATTACCATCATCCTGGTTTTGAATTTCCATCATCACGTGTACATGCTACGTGTTCTTTGTGGCTTTATTTGAACGGTGTACAAGTGACGTGTTCTCTGTTCTTTTTTGAGTGTGAAAAGATTTTTGTAGAAGAGTCCAAAATGAATTAGTTGTTTTTTCTTAAACCTCTAATTTGTTAATGACCTTCATTCACTCACAAATATGCGAGTAAAGAAATGTATGGCTTGCTGTGTAGCCTTGAGTCCCTTCCATATTTTACCGACTGACGTCAAGCGACTCGAGATAAGCTAAATTAGATGAGATGGATAGCAAAGGGTTTAGGGATATTCCGCATTTAATAACATATCGTCCCACGTCGGTCTTTAAACTGTGAAAGGGGCTTCAATCACCAGAATTGGTTTACACATAGTTAGTAAAAAAGCGGTCTGTTGATAGTTAATAAATAACCATCGATATGCAACCAGCTCACCTCTACTTACTCGGCCATTTGTTCTGAACCCTGAATGGACGACCTGAAATGAGTTGAATGCATATCGCTCCAGCCGCGAAGCGGCTGGAGAGTTTTGATTTTGCCTAGGCCTTGTGATCAATTAGAATTTTTTTAAATAGTTTATAGAATCTTTGAAACAAAAATTCCGACCATTTCCTTCTTGATCTAAGCGAAGGGGTCCAGAAGACACCAGCTCTCCGAATTTTAGCCAAATCGGTTCACAAATCACAAAATTGTGAGCCCGAAAGCTTAAGAAATTTCCATCTCAGACAAACTGACCGGGCGGCGCGCTGGCGAAATTGGACACTCCGGGCAAGCAGTTGGCCGCCACCGCGCGTTCAGCCGGCAATTGACCATGGGAGGGCGGCGAGCTGGAGACGCGCTGGCAGTGCTGAAAGATGGGTCAGACTGCTGTCGACCCGCTGGCAGTCGGGAGCGCCAGATAGCCGCGATTTGGCGATGAGCTGGCAGTGTTTCTCGGTTGGCGGCGACCGGGTTACAACTTGTAGACAAGCTGGCGATCAGTTGTCAACCCTTATCAGGTAAACTGATCGTGCGGATTGCTCGCCAGCTGATTGACAACGGGTCGCCAGCGCTATTTTCTGAATGATTGTTGCTACATTGGCTGATAATGATATGTTCAAGACAGCGGTAAAGGTGTGCAGGGCTGTATACTATGATGCCCCCCCCCGCTGGGGATAGCACTGAACCCGCGTTAGTAAGGTCTTCAGAGACAGTCACCAAAAAGGGTAGGATTTTTGTGGGCCTGAGTATGGAAATTCGCTTCGTTTCACTGATGTGAAAGTGCCCAGATGGAGTGGAAGGTAGTTTCCGACTGTGCAGGTTTTGAGTTAGTTTCATTCGAAAGCGAAGAACTGCGGGCATATTCTGCATCCGGCTGTAGGCCAGCAGGCTTTCATGATTATCGACCGGGCTGGCTACGTCTGAGCGACCAACTATAACCGGGGCCTAAAGACCCTGTCAATAATTCGAAAATCGACAAATGGACAATAATTTCGTCTTCACAACCCCGAGTAACCCCCGCATATAAAAATTTTGAGCCAAATCTGAGACTGACGAAACTACCGTATACTCACCGTTATATACCGTAATCTGTCAAAAATCAATAAAGGATCCTGAAATTTGCGGTGAGCGCCCCAAATAATCCACCCGGTAAGATTTTAAGTCAAATCTGGAAGTTTTTCTGAAAATGCTTCAAAAGCCTTTGATTGATAGAAATAAATACTTGTCCAAAGAGGTATCAGTCTGTGCGAAGTTTGGAGAATGTGCCTTGATCTGAAATTAGCTCAGGGGGTAGTTTTGGGCGCTGAACACAATTACGAGGTCCCTTCCGGATTCTCCAAATACTAATCCTTGTTTCCTAAGGTACAATAGGTACGGAAATCTGGCAAAAAACGCTTATACCGTTTTCAGAGACGCTTTAGGCAGCTGCGAAGACTAAAATCGCATTCTACGCCGAAAACGGTTCTAGAAACGTATATTTCATCTGGAATGGCCAGGCTGACTGAAAGTAGTTCCCTTGTCAGAGGAAAGTCTAGTACCAGCACCCACAACAATCTCTGAGGTTTCAAGCCAAATCCGAAAACCATTGTTTTGGAACACCCAGAAAGTTGCCTTTTAGTTACGGATTTTTCCTTCCAAAAGCTAGGAAAGAGCCCGTTTTTAGAATCCTCCAAAGCGTAAGGGAGTTTTGAACGCGGACTATTTATGAACTGTTGCACACCTGCAACTGTCAGAGCACTGTTTTTTTGAACTAGCACGAAATCTGGAGCAAGATCTAGTGAGGCACACTCAAATTCCACCACCGTTTCATCAATCTTCTCACACTTCGGATTCGCAAGTTCTTAAATCACCGTTTAAAACGAGTCATTGAAACGAAATAATTGAAAGAAAAACCTGAATGGGGGACATGAGAGAGGAATATTGCTTTCTTCTCACTCAAGCGACAGAGTATTAAAGGCAGTGGTCGCGATAAAATATGCTTGTCTTCTTTTCCTCTCTAAACCCTTTTCTGGGTTTAGAGTAATAGGACCTATGAGAGAAAATCGCGAAAAAACCGCTGTATAGGGCCAAATTTGAAGCCTTAAAGGCAGTGTTCACGATGATCATCCTCGTTGACTTTCCACAGTAAAATGTTAAGGGAGAAGGATTCTAGGCTCCCAGTGCCAAAGGAACGGTAGAAAACGAGCCAGGAGCGGCAAAATAACGCAAGCGTTTTGGTGCCCCAGACACGCCTGGTGCCCCAGATCCGCCCCCTCGAAATGAACAAATGAAGACTCGGATTATAGGAATGATCAAGTGAAGGAAGTGCTGATAAGTGAGCTGATCGCTTGATTGCACTAATAGGCATCATCCTTCGTAGCGTTCAATTCCTCCACGCTTCAAAACCAACCTGAACAAGGGAGGGCCTACTTTAGCTCGAAAACGCGGCTTTCGCTTCCCTTTTAAGCGCGCCTTGCTATAATGGGCACCGGACTTTCCGTAAACCGTGGAGATATCGGAAGTGAAATTTATCGTGAACACTGCCTTTGAAGGCAGGGTCCACGATAAATTTCGTCCTCGGTTTTTGGCCGGAAATCGAAAGTTCAGAGTCTCATTCTCAGAACTTTCCAGCCTAGCTATTTCCGCCTTATAAGTATGTAGTCTGATAGCATCATGCTACATACTATACATTGGATCCGATGCAAAAATTTTCGGATAATCGGATTTCGGGCTGATCCGGAGAACTCTTTTTTCGGTGAATCGGATTTCGGTTCGATTCGGATTGGGCCTTTTTCGGTGATTCGGATTTCGGTTTGATTCGGATTTGGCCTTTTTTCGGTGATTCGGGGATCGGTTCGGTTCGGATTTTCCCCTTTTTCGGTGATTCGGATTTCGGTTCGATTCGATTTGGCGTTTTTCGGTGAATCGGATTTCGGTTCGGTTCGGATTTGGCGTTTTTCGGTGAATCGGATTTCGGTTCGATTCGGATTTGGCGTTTTTTCGATCACTCGGATTCGGATACTCGATTCGGATAATGAGCCGGATACAACAGGAAAAAACTATTGGAGAAGGTCCATCCCACAATTTTGCAGCATACGGTCTGAACTGAAGATAATATTTCCTGCTCGCGCTTGAAAAGCTGTTCATGTTTTCACACATACGTTAGAGGCTGAATTTTTTTTCAGAATCCATTTATTCATAATATTTTCGATCACATCAAAAATTTTCAATTTCATCATCTGTATTTGTTGCACGACTTCTTCCTATAAATGCCTCATTCACTCCAGATATTCGCTTTCGCTCTCTTCTGAGCTGTCATCAGCATCCATAGTATCCCCATTGCATGCTGCGTACTCCTCAGTCCAGAAACGAGAGAGCCTGAAAATAAAGTGGAATTATCTAAACGTAACACCATGGGATTTTCACGTTCTACTCACCTTTTATTCACTTCACATGTGTGAGCCTTCATCATGAGGAGCGTCCTGGCATTCCCACCAAAGAGCCGGCCTCTGCGTTTGTTGCCGAAAATGAGTCCAGCAAAACTGAATATACAAATTATAAGAAGGAGACGTAAAACCAATCCACTATTTGCTTACCTTTAAATTCTTTCGCAATCTACTGACCCGGCCGGTGCCACACAGTATTCAGGAACTGTTGAGCAATAAGTGGAAGATCTCTAGCGTGATGTTTCCATCATTTGATGGTGTTTTCGTCAAAGGAGAACCCCATCAAATGGTGGAAACATCACGCTAGAGACGCGAGAGAACGGGAACCTCATCAAATGGTGGAAACATCACCCCGTTTCGCTGTGTACAAGCCATTCTTTGAACACAAAAATACAAGTAATTTTGTGTGAACCATGCCGCAACAAGCACGGCGGAGCAATGGATGGTTTGATTTTATACGAATCTCACTGACGATTGATGGTTCTAGTTATCTAGAAGATGGTTTGCGTGCTCACGGTCATGATGGGTTTCCTAAGCCTTCGTGGGTAATAGGAGACACTAGAAAAGTTAAGCATTCTGTCTATTCGTCCCAGCTCACTTCGCGTTGCGGCTGCGTCACGTGTGCACATATCTCACTGGATCTCACCCCTCACAGGACACGAGTATTCAGATTGTGTTTCGAGTGTAAACTTGGGTTCTTTGACATTCTCCACAAACATTTCCAGCAGTCTACCTGGGGAAAACCAGGAACGATATGGCTCTTTTATGTCAGTCTAGATTTTTTCATTCTACACAGCACCGGCTAAGGTCTCAGAAATACCTTTATAGTCTAAGCGTCGAAAAATAATCTCGAAACTATTCTAGATGGCTCTCCGAGCTTTAGATCAAGAATCACTCGCTCTCATTCTCTAACCATTCCAAAGGATTTCGTGGTTTATGAGGCAAAGTTATAGTCGCATCCTAATCATCGTCTGCGATGGACGTACTGAAACCTACGCGAATCTTGTTTAGGAACCTGAGAACGGAACTTTCAATTGGTGTTCAGCCTAGCAAACAGTCCATTACGTATGTTATCCAAAAATAATATTTTGACCAACAGAATCAAAAAAAGAGATGTTTAGAGTTTCTTGAAGGCCTAACTGGATAGAACTTTCCTACAATGACAGGTAGTTTCTTTTCGAAATCCTAGACTGATTTGCTTGACCATGGGTTGAGTGGTAGTTGCTCGTAATATTTAGAAATTCCTCATTATCGTCTTATCTAGCCCCAATTATGTGTACTATGCCATCTAATTGTGAGCTAAATACGGCGAATTGTACTTTATTACAGCATTTATTCTCTAATTCTTACCTTGCGAACGAATAACTTGATTTGGCTCAATTCCTTGCTGTTCGTGAGCGCGACCTAATGCGAAACGGCGCGCACGACGCCTTAACCGCCGCGTCGGGTATGCGACGCCGCGCGCGGCGGTTTTCAATGGGACAGGGGCTCTCTACACACCGAGGGAGGAGCTGTCCCGTTTTTGCAGTTTGAAACGTCACGCCACTCAACGCGAGCGAAGTGGTCCCGAGTGGAATTAGAGCCGCGAAAGGCGGGACAACTCCTCCCTCGGTGTGTAAAGGACCCAGTTACCGGCGGCGGATAGGTAGGATCAAAGTGAAGTGGCATACAGGGTGTTAAAACAGAGCACCACATTTAAAGCATATTTTGAGAGCTTTTAGAACCCTTAGGCGGAAAGGTGGGGCGCCCCAGTGAGATGTATGTGAACGAATCGCAGTCGCAACCCGTCATGACCCGGGCAGATAGCGCCAGCGTTTCGAATCGACGAAATTATCGGTACCGTTCCCAATGTGCTGTTTCCGATTGTTTTGTGGTCTTCACCGTAAAATTGAATGCTTCGTCACTGCTGATTGCGGACCCAGCAACCCAATCGACAGCAAAAAATTTTCTTTTCGTCGCTTTTAAGATTTTCTTTTCGTCGCTTCGTCTCCCCATTGAAAAGCGAGTCAGGTGAAATCATCGCTGATGATCAACAAAAGTGCGAGGCCTTCGCAATTTATTTTTCAAAGGTTTTTGTTCAGGATAACGGTACCGCTCCTCCATTTCCCAAACGATGCCCGCATAATTTGCGATCCATCACCATTGACTGCGAATTGATTGCGTCAGCAATTAAGAAATTGAGCGACAAAATCTCTCTTACTCCAGATTCTTTACCTTCTTATTTTATAAAGAGAGCCTCCGTTGGATTGTGTTACCCCCTCTTGTGCATCTTCAAACACAGTCTAGCAGTGGGAACCCTACCGACTGCGTAGGAAAACTGCAATTGTCTCACCTTTGCTTAAAAGGCACCAGCAAATCAGGTCTCTAACTATCGGCCTATCAGTCTAACCTCCTCGGTGTGTAAAGTCCTCGAGATTATTGTCAAAGACTGTATCCTTTCCCACCTAACATCAAATAAGCTCCTCAATCCTGCCCAGTATGGTTTCCTGCCTGGCAAGTCAACATTGTCCCAGTTGTTATCCTCGTTTCATGACTGGTGTTCGGCACTTAACGAAAACTGCCAGACTGATGTAGTTTATATAGATTATGCAAAAGCTTTTGACACTGTATGTCATCACAAATTGATAATTAAACTCAAAAGTTACGGTATTTGCGCTGATATTTGGAACTGGCTAAAGTATTTTTTAATATCTCGGACATTTTGTGTAAAAACTGGCAATTTCCTTTCTCGTCCATACCCGATCACCAGTGGTGTTCCTCAGGGTAGTATTCTGGGTCCATTGTTGTTTCTTATCTACATAAACGACGCTCCAGGTAGTCTATCAAGTTCTTGTAAGCTCTATGCGGACGACCTCAAGATCTATCGGCCTCTTAATGAGCCTGCAGTTGACTTTTATGAGCTTCAATGTGACCTCGATCGACTAGCCGAGTGGTCGAAAGTGTGGCAGCTACAATTATCAGAAGAAAAATGCAGCTTGCTGCATATTAACTTTCGTCATGAATGCCCCCTACGTTTAAACGGTGTGAAGCTTCCTGTGCACGAGGTTATCAGGGACCTAGGTGTTCTCATTAGTTCGAATCTTAGCTGGAACTCCCATTGCAGAGAAATCTCCAAAAAAAGCTACCTCGGTGGCTAACTGTATTTTGAGATCCCTGAAACATCCCTGTCTTGTTCACTACAAGAAAGCATTCACCGTTTACTGCCGACCCCTACTGGAGTACTGTACTCAGGTTTGGTCACCTTCCACAGTGGAAGATGATGAGATCATCGAAAATGTGCAAAAACGATACTCTAGACGTGTGTTCACCAAAGTATTCCCAAACAGAGAAGTTCCAGATTATGCAGCTCGTTTGGATATGCTAGGTTAAATACCCTACGATATCGCAGAGCTGAATTTGATTTACATCTGTGTTATAAGATCGTGCATGGTTTTGCGACATTCCCTTTGACAGCCTTTCGTGTTTACTCGCCACCATGTCCGTTCTCGCAAACATGGATTCCAACTTGAACGGAAATTCACCTCTAAAGGCAGCATATTGAATTCCTTTGCGTTCAGGGTTGTCAGAACTTGGAACAATTTGCCTGCAGAAATCGCTGAATCCGGAAACTTTTCTATCTTTCGAAGTAGATTATCCAAGTACGATCTCAGGTCATTACAAGGAACGAGTGAGCGTCCACTCTGATTAAAAGGGTATTACTAATAATCTAATGTGACGGGTTTTCCAGCTTGTTGTGCTTTCTTTGTCCCAGAAGCGGTGGCCTCAAGTATCTTGAGACAAGATGTCATTCGAATTGTAGAAAAAAAAATTTCCTCTGCAAAAAAAAAATCATATTTTGTCCCCTTCTCACTTCTGCTATTGTTATGCATCTTTTTTTTTACTTTAACAAAGAATCTCATTCACATACAAGTATATGTATGTTTCTTTATTTCCACAATAAAGTCGTTGAATGAATGAATGAATGAATGAATGAATGAATTTTACGCTCTAAGAGGATTCTCGCGCAAACCCTAACTTCCACATCTAATCCGTCAAGCCTTCTAGGCATTCAGTTCATCACCTTCTTTGAAGCGATACGAAGGCCGTCAGGAATGAGACATTGTGTGTGACTCGCTGTAATTTCTCGGATATACAGAAGAAATCGCTTCAGATATGTGTGCTCTGAAGTGCGAGAGAAAAAGCTCAGAACACCTGCAATCATCTTCGAGACAATAATGGAATAATCAGTACTTCAGTTTTAGCACTAAACTAGTTGGAAAAACGGCCCGTTCCGCTATCGAAGCAATGAAATGATGAAAAAACCCTAAACATGAGTTGCCGCCAAATCAATTTCTCTGTCCGCAACCAGCAGCGACGAAGCTTCTAATTCTACGGCGGTAATTCAAGCGAGACTAAAAGAAGACGTACCGGAGCGATAGATGCGGATTATTGGGATTGCACTAGGGAAGAAGAATATAGCCGCAAATATATGAAAATGTATATGACAGAATTTTTGAAACATTGAAACGGCCACTAGCAAGCGCAAAGACAGGCTTTCAATACGAGAAACAATCACAGTCAGGAAAAGTACCGTAGACTGACAGCGAAGGAGAAGCAAAGACACAACCAGAAAATTCCGGAAGAAAATTCGGAATGTAGCCCGCGCTCGTGTCGCTATTGGAGCGCGTATATGGATCACTATTGAATCCTTCCAAAGGCACCATACACCCTCAGATACGAAATTTGAAATTTTTGTGTAATTGTGTAGAAGACCCCTCCTGTATAACACGTGCCAAATGCGAGATCTCAATTTCTCCAAAATAAGCTAGATATAAGCGACCACCACGGGCCCGACCTGCTCCAGCCAATACCACAGGCCCGCCCTCTTCCTGACTTTCGATCTCAATAGCGGCTACATTGATTGATGATTTTCAACCGAGTCATCGTTCTTCCCTCCCTTTCCAATTTATCTCCTCATCCTGTTTTGCTCTCGTGCCGCAACTGCGGATCAAGAGAAATACAGGCCTTAGACAACTCGTCCACCAAATCTTTGCCCTGAAAAACAGGCATTTTCAAGGAACCATATCTCCGTTCGTAGGGGGTGTTGGACGATTGCAGAAATGGCATTGTGATCAGAGTGTGACCGTCTCCAAGATGAGGATGAAATCTAGAAAAACAATTCCCTGGGTGTCCTTTACCTTTAAACTAGCATGATTGAATCGAATCGTGACGCATTTTCGGATAATCGAAAACTCGATTCATGAATCGAATCCTGTGTAATTCGGTGAATCGGATTTCGGTTCGATTCGGATTTGACGATTTTTCGGTGGAATCGGATTTCGGTTCGATTCGGATTTGGCGTTTTTCGGTGAATCGGATTTCGGTTCGATTCGGATTTGGCGTTTTTTCGGTGAATCGGATTTCGGTTCGGTTCGGATTTGGCGTTTTTCGGTGATTCGGATTTCGGTTCGGTTCGGTTTTGGGGTTTTTCGGTGATTCGGATTTCGGCTCGGTTCGGATTTGGCGTTTTTTCGGTGATTCGGATACCGAATCGTCAAAATTTCGAATCATTCGGACGGATATCCGAAATTATCCGAATCGGATCCAATGTATACTACATACCATAAAGACGCAAATACCTAGAACTAAAGACGCATGTATCATTCCTCAAAGACGCATGTAACAAACGCTGAACACGCAGGTGCCTTACATTAAAGGCGCATGAATCATTCCCCAAAGACGTACGTAACAAACGCTTAACACGCAGGCGCCTTACATCAAAGGCGCATGGATTCTTCCTCAAAGATGCATGTAGCAAACGCTGAACACGCAGGCGCCTTACTCTACGTTTGCGTGCCCAATACACTATGGATATCAGAGCCCTCGCCAGGGCGGCGGTTGAGGACTCGGGAGAGACCAATGAACTATTAATACCAAATGACAACGACTTGCCATTATGAGGCGCGCCGTACATCGCGTGAGTTCGCAATCGATGTTCAACATGTGCATGACGATAACTACGGCAACGGCCCAATCTTCGTGGGCAAAAACACTAATTATCTTCATATTTGACTGCGACAAGTGCATTAATGGATAGCTTAAGGTTCCTACGTTCTTGTAGTTAACAAATAAAAGAACAAAACAATATGACATTGAGATTATTACTGATTATTATTAAATAACTATGAGATTTAACCTTCCTCAGGAAGATTGTTTCATACCTCGAGCTTGCAGATACCTTACTGCAGAGAAACGTTGTTACTGCAATACTGGCCATTACTTTGGCGTTTTTGGCCCAAAAAAACGCTAGAAAGCATTTTTTCGCTCTTTTTTCCATAACTCTGTTCAAAAGGGTCCATTTGGGAATCTAACAAGATATTGGGAATCAGCATCGTAAGCTCTTTTTTTTCTGGAATAACACATGGCTCCCTCTTAAACAAGATATGTATGCAAATTAGACAAGAAACAATCAACCCTGAATCACGATTTCGCAATCAAGGCATTTATGAGCGAATGTGTCCATGCTGGTACGCCTGAATGCTTGGTACAAAGTATGCCAAATAGCGCAAATGCGAAAAGGGAGTACTCTCGATCCTGATTCCAAATATTTCTTCGGATTCTCAAATTGACCCTCATGACCAGAGTTAAGGCAAAAGGGCGCCGGAAAACGCAAAAATTATGGCCTCATAGTGCTTTTCTAGACCCGTTTCTGTACGTTTTAACTCTAATGCGGCAGTGAGTTACCGATTGTTTTAATTTTCGACGAAATTAGGGAGACGATATTCACCGTGGACACGTAACTGTGCGTAACTGAATTTCGTATTTTCGTGAAGCGCGAATCGTAATTTAGCGAAAATGCGGAATTTATAGTGGATCTATACTTTTGCACTGCGCTCTATACCAGAAAGAATCAGGTTGCCTATGTAAGTTCAAACCGAATTTCAGGGCGTAAAATTGCGGATCGCACGAATTTCTATGTAATATGTGGATTTTGAGTTTTAGATTTGACGCCGACAAAGCGTTAAGGTACGCGCGGACGAGTATACTCGTCGTCTACAGCTCCGCGGTTTCCTTATTTTTCACGAACACCGCAAATACTTGAGAAGCCCAGGATGTGTGAAAGTCATGTCTAGGATCAATGTCCTGACTTCAGTAAGCACAAGACAGCAGTCGTACGCTACCGCCTTGTTTTGAAATATAGTTCGTAGAATCACGAACAAAATGAAAATCTGAGAAAGTTTCCTTATCAGCAAAACACATGAACTTATCGGGGAAAGGTGAAATGTAGTGGTTATCGACGAGAAATCAATCAGTTGTGAAAGACGCACTCGTCATAAACAATTTGAGTAGCTTTCTTGCGTCTAAACGGTTTGTTACTTGCGTCTTTGTGGTCTCTTCCGAAAGACGCACTTACCATACACGCCCCCTCGTATGTTACTTGCGTGTTTTCATACGTGCAAGTGACAAGAAATGACGTTTTCGACCCTGTAAAGACGCATGTAACAAGGAATTGGGCTAATTAGACGCAACAACCTGGGCTGGAAAGTTCTGAGTTGGAGGACTGGGGTCGAAAGAACAAACGAAAACTAGCCATAAAGAGCTCCATACGGCTCCGAAGTCCGCTCGCGCTAGCCCTTCCGCTCGCGGTCGAGTTTCTCGACGTGAACGAAGGAACACTCGAAATCGCGAAATGAGCGATGGTTTTCGATCAAAAGCCTCGTTCTTCCCACCATTCTCGACTTCTCTCTTTACTCAGGTCAGCTCGCATACATCGGCTGCAAAAGACGGAAGTTATGGCTGAAAACCAGAAGAACGATTCCTGAAAGTTTAGGTTCCTGGTAAAAGTAAAGATTTGGCATGGCCATAGAAATATACTCAGTTAAAAAGGGAAAATAAAGAAAAATGAAAAAAGGTTTTAAAATATTCCTGAGAACGATTTGGCGTAGAATAATTTTTTTTCGGGAAATGAAGTGAAATAGTTGAAGGTATGATTTGGCAGTCGAGTTTGAACCAACTATTGATAAGAGTTGGGCAAAACGAGAGATCGCATTGTATGAGCTTTTCCGTAAAACATATCGAAGCAAAATCACGCGTTAAATGGGAAGCATCGAAACTTTTTCGGGAGCTGTAATGCGGCGGACTTCACGTATTAGGTGAAGTAAAATCAACACGCGTGATTTCGCTTTGATATGTTCTACGGATAAGCACAGACAAGGCAATCTCTCGTTTTGCACAACTCTTATCAATAGTTGGTTCAAACTCGACTGCCAAATCATACCTTCAACTATTTCACTTCATTTCCCGAAAAAAAATTATTCTACGCCAAATCGTTCTCAGGAATATTTTAAAACCTTTTTTCATTTTTCTTTATTTTCCCTTTTTAACTGAGTATATTTCTATGGCCATGCCAAATCTTTACTTTTACCAGGAACCTAAACTTTCAGGAATTCCATTTATTTTTCCTAAAGGTTTCCTTTCTAACATGATTTATGCCTGGTGGTGTTAGATGAAAGTAAACCCACCCCCCCCCTTTCTGTGACGTCCTGCGCACTCCAACTGATGGCCTGCACACCTTCTTTGACGTCCTGCACACGCCCAGTGATGTCCTGCACACTCCCTCTGATGTCCTGCACCCTTTTACTGATGTCGTACACACTTTCTCTGATGTCCTGCACACTTTCTATGTCATCCTGCACACTCCCACTGATGTCCTGCACACTTTATACGGCGTTCTGCGTACACCCATTTCTGTCACAAGCACGCTCATGCCGATCATTTTTCCGCAGGGCTACCGTAACCCTCCTTCAAAAGTTTTCTGAGTGACAGCTTGGAAATGAGCACATCGTAATAGCCAAAAAACGTGTTTGCACAATTTCGACCTCCTCAGCCACTTGCCGGCGGCTTCTAGAGAACGGTGTGTGAATGAATGCATACCGCTCCTCTGCCCTTTTATACCCCGCATGTTATGAGCGTGTGTTATCGTTCGTTATCATGTTTTGCTCAAGAATGGTTACGGTAGCCCTGCGGAAAAAATGATCAGCATGGGCGTGCTTCTATTTGGGTCTCGCACACTTTCTACGGCGTCTTGCGCACTTTCACTTTGTCACCGCACACTTTCTACGGCGTCCGGCGCACTCTCATTTGGGTCCCGCACACTTTCTACGGCGTTCTGCGCACGCCCTTTTGGGTCCCGCACGCTTTCCACGGCGTCCGGCGCACTCCCACTTGGGTCCCGCACGCTTTCTACGGCGTGTGGCGCACTCTCATTTGGGTCCCGCACACTTTCTACGGCGTCTTGCGCACTTTCACTTTGTCACCGCACACTTTCTACGGCGTCCGGCGCACTCTCATTTGGATCACGCACACTTTCTACGGCGTTCTGCGCACGCCCATTTGGATCCCGCACGCTTTCTACGGCGTCCGGCGCACTCCCACTTGGGTCCCGCACGCTTTCTACGGCGTGCGGCGCACTCTCAGTTGGGTCCCGCACACTTTCTACGGCGTCCGGCGCACTCCCACTTGAGTCCCGCACACTTTCTACGGCGTCCGGCCCACTCCCACATGGGTCCCGCACACTTCCTACCGCGTCCGACGCTCTCTCATTTGGGTCCCACACACTTTCTACGGCGTTCTGCGCACACCCATTTGGGTCCCGCACACTTTATACGGCGTCCGGCGCACTCCCATTTGGGTCCCGCACACTTTGTACGGCGTCCGGCACACTCTCATTTGGGTTCCACACACTTTCTAGGGCGTTTTGCGCACACCCATTTGGGTCCCGCACACTTTCTACGGCGTCCGGCCCACTCTCATTTGGGTCCCACACAGTTTCTAGGGCGTTCTGCGCACACCCATTTGGGTCTTGCACACTCTCTACGGCATCCGGCGCAGTCTCATTTGGGTCCCGCACACTTTGTACGGCGTCCGGCGCACTCTCATTTGGGTTCCACACACTTTCTAGGGCGTTCTGCGCACACCCATTTGAGTCCCGCACACTTTCTACGGCGTCCGGCCCACTCTCATTTGGGTCCCACACACTTTCTAGGGCGTTCTGCGCACACCCATTTGGGTCCCGCACACTTCCTACGGCGTCCGGCCCACTCTCATTTGGGTCCCACACACTTTCTAGGGCGTTCTGCGCACACGCATTTGGGTCTTGCACACTTTCTACGGCATTCGGCGCACTCCCACTTGGGTCCCGCACACTTTCTACGGCGTTCTGCGCATACCCATTTGGGTCCCACACACTTTTTACGGCGTTCTGCGCACACCCATTTGGGTCCCGTTCACTTTCTACGGCGTCCGGCGCACACCCATTTGGGTCCCACACACTTTCTAGGGCGTTCTGCGCACACCCATTTGGGTCCCGCACACTTTATACGGCGTCCGTCGCAATACCACGTGGGTCCCGCACACTTTCTACGGCGTCTTGCGCACTTTCACTTTGTCACCGCACACTTTCTACGGCGTCCGACGCACTCTCATTTGGATCACGCACGCTTTCTACGGCGTTCTGCGCACGCCCATTTGGGTCCCGCACACTTTCTACGGCGTCTGGCGCACTCCCAATTGGGTCCCGCACACTTTCTAGGGCGTTCTGCGCACTCCCACTCGGGTCCCGCACACTTTCTACGGCGTTCTGTGCACACCCATTTAGGTCCCACATTTTCTACAGCGTCTTTCGCACTCCTGCTGGGGTCCCGCACACTATCTACGGCATTCTGTGGCGCACTTCTGAGTCACACCGTGCGGCGTTCCAAAAGTACTTCCGAGATACCGCCGTATTGATTGAAGCGTTGCCCCGTCAAATCCTGAGCAAAAGCCTATCAGTAACAGTGTTTATTTCACTAGTTCATTTTTACGAATAAGCAAACGTCGGTTGGTTTTTAATAACATGTTTACGTGTTTTTGTCTTTCTTGACCCTCAATTTTGAGGTTCCGCAAAAATTGAGCAACCAACTTCAAATTTTGACAGGAGCTAGGTGCAAACAAAACCAGCTCCCTGGCCAAAAATGAGCTCTCTAGCTCAACGATAAGTGTTCCAACAAGATCGTGAACGCCAACTGAAAAAAGAAAAGGAGATGAACATTTTTTCGACCAAAATGACGTGGTTTTGACACTTTTTCTCGAATCTCAGGTAACCATTTCGGACCATTTTTTGAACAGTTATTCACCTTTCTAAAGTATATCAAATGCAAAAAGAACGGTCTTCCTACGTTTACTCTGGACCCTGATGCTGAGATCAGGGGGTTGCGCGATGGCGAATCAAAGCCAAATCTGGTGAGCGCTTCGCGCTCACCACAATTTTCATCGTGGACACTGCCTTTAACCTTCTTATCTTTTGATGGTGGACGAGCCCACTTCACATCATCGGCATCGATGATCTCTAATATTAAGAACACCAGCTGGCTTGAAATTGAATTTCAATCGATGAACATTATCCTTCGGACTCATCTAGTCAAAAACATTGACTGAAGTGCTTTGCTTTCATTGCTCAATTGTTTTTATTAGGTAAATTTGCATTAATTTCTTCCTCTGAATGTCGATGATTTTTGACTGCTCGGCATGGGACTGCGATCTTTCTTTGCAGCACTGTGCACGCGTGCACGAACTAGCACCTTTGGGCTCTAGAAACTCTAATTCCAGCCCGTTTTTCACCGCGCTACCTTCATAGTTTTTCAGCTGCTTTCTATCTAAGCTGATTTTTATACTTTTTGAGATAACGTTTTTCATCGCGACCACTGCCTTTAAAGGCAGCATACACGCTCGCAAAAGTTGTTGAGATAACTACATTAGTGGGGTTGTGCGGGTCCTAGAAGAGCCCTCACGAAGTTGGGAGAGTTGAAAACGAGTTAAAATGACCGTACTTGAGCCGTATTGAGTCACAAAATCATCCTTTCTCCGCCCACCGATACGGGCTCCGCCCCTAAATACCAATGTTCAATGCTCGATTACGGTCATTTTGGCTCATTTTTTACGCTTCCAACGTCGTAAGCGTTCTAGAAAGGGCCGTACGAATACACTAGCGTCGTTATCCCAACAAATTTGTCGCTAGCTCCGCTATTTTAGCCAATGCAGTAAAACTCGTCCATTTCTGGGCCAATGTAGAACGAACCGTTATATCTTCATTTCAGTTGATTTTTTTCAGTTTTTTCGTCATCTCTGAATATTAACAGCTTCATACCTTCGATTCATTCCATAAAATTGATATTAGTTTTGAGCGTGTATGCTGCCTTTAAACGTTTGAAAGATTCGAAAGGAATCATAGAATAGAAAGCGATGTGGAGTCGTTCGCGCGCCACTGGTAGCGCTCTTCGTGTAGAGCGCTAGCGGTAGCGCGGTTTCAGAGGGTCTGTCACGTTTCCCGTAGCGCGCCTTGCAAATACTTGATATCAAACAGCGATAGGATCTCCATGATAGCGCGTTTGGACCATGCCAATCGCGTTTAGGCTACGCCAAGCGCGTTTAGGCTATGCCAAGCGCGTTTAAGCTATACCAAGCGCGTTTAGGCTATGCCAAGCGCGTTTAAGCTATACCAAGCGCGTTCAGGCTATGCCAAGCGCGTTTAGGCTATGCCAAGCGCGTTTAGGCTATGCCAAGCGCGTTTAAGCTATACCAAGCGCGTTCAGGCTATGCCAAGCGCGTTTAAGCTATACCAAGCGCGTTTAGGCTATTCCAAGCGCGTTTAAGCTATACCAAGCGCGCTTAGGCTATGCCAAACGCGTTTAAGCTATACCAGGCGCGTTCAGGCTATACCAAGCGCGTTCAGGCTATGCCAAGCGCGTTTAGGCTATGCCAAGCGCGTTTAGGCAATACCAAGCGCGTTTAGGCTATGCCAAGCGCGTTTGGGCTGAGACAAGCGTGCCTGCATAGTTCTTGATTGCAGATTGCGCTATGCCGTCCCCATAGCGCGTTTGCGCTAGTTTCGGCGCGCGCTACCTCGATTCTCAATGCCGCCCCTGTTGTTCGATTACTTTCCGTCCGCTTATTCCGTGATTTCTTACATCAAGGAGCAACAGAAGTTGGCAAGCATGTTTCAAGAAGATCTTGAAATATTATAGCCCGGGGCGGGTTTATATTCACCGAACGGATCCAGTTTTCTTTATTTACAGTAGAAGATCAAAAAAGATAAAGATTGGCCGATCTGATGAGGCTGACTGACTAACGGTAGAGAAAGAAAATAGTGAACAATTCTTTTTTTAAAGATTTGAGCACATTTCGTATTGCAGGAGACAAGAGAAGCCAGTGACAGCTGCATCTGTTCAAAATGTGTTGGCAACCCTTCCCAAATTTCGCAATGTTCCGTTTCGCTGTCGGTCCAACCGAGCTGATTGATTAGTACGGCGCCAACCCCCGACGTCTCCCGTTTCTCTCGTGAGAAACGGGAAGGCGGGGCTTTGCCGAAACGTCTCTCGTTCGCCCCGACGTGGCAGAAAAAACCGGTTCGGCCATCGGTCGAGTCGAACCTGTGCATGAGTAAGTGGAAAAACCCGGAAATTTGCTGGAAAAACGTTCAAAAATAAGGATTACCGGCTAGATACTGGTGTCGCCCCCTAATTAACGGGATTTTCCTTGATGCTTGTTTATCCGTCTTTTATTTTGCTATGAACGTAGTCAGTAGTCGCCACAAATGCTCAGAAATCACTTTAGAAGCAAAATAAAAGTTGACAAGACAGGCATTTGTAGAAATCATGATAATTGGAGGCGGGTGGACACCAAGCAATAACTTGTTCCGAAACGTTTTTCTGCAACTTTTCATTGTGATGGCCAGATCTACATTCTCATGAGGATAGCACAACAACCGTTTTCATCGCGAACCCTGCCTTTAAGCTTGTTTCAATCGATTATGTAGTGGGGTTTCAGTGAAAGAAGCGGTATTAGGCGTGAGCTTCTGCAATACTGAAAATATGAAAGTATTAAAAGAATTACTCATTCAAGAGGCCCTCTTAGCTCTTGTAGGCAATCCATCTATCTCTGCTTGAAATAGCACTATAAAGTACAAATATCTAAATCGAGCTGAAAAAACGCCTGCCCCCAGAATTCATTCGCAACGAAATATTTCAGCTAGTTTTCAACTTCAGACCCCCATCTTCGAGCTGGAGTAGTTTTCTTGAACACTATCAAAAAAATTAACTCACCCTGGGTCTATCCGAAGTTTGACTTTTTCGCGAATTTTGTGACCGTGTTCAGACAGTGAAAAAAATTTCAGATAAGCCCAAAGTGAGTTGATTTTTCGATAGAGAGTTCAAAAAACATTATCCAGCTCAAAGATGGGGTCTGAAGTTTAAAACTAGCGGAAATATTTAGTTGCGAATGGATTCTGATTGTGAGAGGCATCGATTTTTTCACAACTAATCCGCTTCTGAGTCTGAATGAATGAATATGACTTATGTTGAGGTAGGGGTTAGTAATACAGAGGTTCGGCGAGGGGGGGGGTAGTAATTTTTCGGACATTATCGCAACGCCGTGCTGAACCCTGGCCAAGATGGATGGATGATATGAGTTATAAATTTATTACGAGCGCGGGCGTGAGAAAAAACACACAAACTACTAAAACTATCGAATAACTTCCAGAAAAAAATGAAGAAAGTTTTTAAAATGCTTTTCAACCCCGTTTTCGATTTTCACTCCTTTGACGATCTGTCTCTTCATCTTAGTCCGCTCTCGTGCAGCGAAGGCAAATGAAGAGAAACGCAGTCTTGAGACAACTCGTCCACCAAATTTTCGGCCTCAAATTTCATGCGGTTTTAGGAGCCATAACGCTGTTTGCAGGGGACCATGAGCGATTTCAGAGACAGCATTGTGACCAGCGCGTGATTCTCTTTAGGATAAGCACAGAATCTGATAAATAATTCCATGGGTGTCTCAACCGGTGCAAAACGGTTTATGGAATAATTTCATCCAGTGGAAGACAGATAACTGGGCATGTGGATCGAATCCACACCGCGGGTGTGGCTAAGGGGCAGTTCGGCTAGCACACATGACGCGCGACAGAAAAAACGCTATGCGCGCTCATCGTCCTTGGGGCGCGATAACCGGGGACCTTCGAAAAAAGTACTCGTTGTTCCATTGTAGCCGTCTCCCTTTATCATTTTTTACATTTTATTCATGTTTTTTTTGTTTATAATGTGCTTTTTCAGACGCAGTGCTTCTCATACCAAGGTTTCAATCAAATTCGCACTTTTTATGCTTGTTTTTGTAGAGTTCTTTATGTTTGCTTCTTGGAGCGGAATGGGAGATGATGATATTGATTCCGACGCCGAACCTACGTCTGATGCATCGACCTACATGAACAAAATGCAAAAAACGATAAAGGGGAATGGCTCAAATGGAACAACAACAACTTTTTTGAGTGCCCTCGGTTAACGCGCCCCAAGGACGATGAGCGCGCACAGCGTTTTACCGTCGCGCGCGTCGTGTGTACCAGCCAAACTGCTCCTTAGCCACACCCGCGGTGTGGATTCGATCCACATGCCGTAAATATCTGCTTTTTTGTCTCCTCTTTTCCCCAGTATTTTAGATGAGTATTTGCTAAAGGCAGTGGTCGCGATGAAAAAAGTTGTGAAAAAAACCATAGAAACCAGCTTGATCCGCAAGCGGCTAAGGGGCCGAATAGACTCCCGCCGCTGAAAGGCGCGGCAACATGCAATGTAGGAGCATCGATCATGCGGCGCCGCACGATCGATTCCGCTCCATTGCAAGCTGCCGCGCCTTTCAGCGGCGGGAGTCTATTCGGCCCCTAAAGGACCACAGAGGTTACGCGGAAAGAAACGAGCTAAAAGTAGAGTTATTGGGATCCTAAGTTGCCAATTCGTGCACACGTGCACAGTTCCGCCCAAAAAGATCGAAGTCTCATGCTGAGCAGTCAAAAATCATCGACGTTCACAGCCAGAAATTAGTGCGAATTAAGCTTCAGCAAATCAGTTAAACAATGAAAGCAAGCCATTCATTTAATGTTAGACTCTGCGAGGACAGAAATTTTTGAGCAGGTCATTCCGAAGGAGATTGTTCATTGAGTGAATTCCAATTTCAAGCCAGCTGATGTTCGTGATATTAGAGATCATCGATGCCGATGAGGCAGCATTCATACGAGACGAGAGCGGACGTTCCCGCTGTTGTGCGGCTCTCAGACTCCGTCCATATGTACTATAGTTGTAAAATTTCGGAAAAAAATGTCTAACGAACGAAAATCAAAAAATTTTCGTTTAAAAAATTTTCGAATGAACGAAAAATGAAAAAAATTCGTTCGAAAAATTTTCGAACGAACGAAAATAGAAAAATTTTCTTTCGAAAAATTTTCGGACGAACAAAAAACGAAAAAGTTTCGTTCGAAAGAATTTCGAACGGATGAATTTCGAGAAACTTTCGAAGTTTCGGAGGTTTAACGAACGAATTTCGAAACTGATCAAAATTTCGATTGCTTTTGAAATTCGAAATGTTTTTCGAAGTTTGTTTTAAATTTCGAACCTTTTTCGAAATTTGTTCGAAAGAATTTCGAACGAACGAATTTCGAAAAAATTTCGAAAAATCGGATTTGGAACGAACGAAAATTGAAAAAAATCGTTCGAAACAATTTCGAACGAAAGAAATTTGAAAAATATTCGTTCGAAAAAATTTCAAACGAACGAAATTTGAAAAAATTCGACGAATTTTCGAACGAACGAAAAAAATTCGAAAAATCTTTCGAAAATTTCGTTCGTGTACAACTATAGTCCATACGTAGCGATTACGCAAAATCGATGGTCATCGTGGGTACACGATTCGCTAGCCGCCCACAGGCGCTACTTCTCTCGCGCCCTCGCCCGCTCGCTCTCGCGCGCTTACGCCAGCACCACGAAGAAAGCAGTAGGTTTCAAGCCTACTTCTCCATCACTAAAGCAGGTGGGACTAATCCTGTAGCAAAACTATTGCCCTTGTTTTCCATAATTCCATCACGGAAGTCGAAAACCGTTGGAAATCATCAGCCGTTGCGCCGACTCGAGCGATTGATCGCCCAATCAAACGTTTTCGATCGAATCAACTCGAGGTGGGGGATGTTTGCCTGTTTTAATTTGCGAGCAGCGTTGAGGAGCGTCGAGAGGCTCACAACAGCGGGAGCGCCCGCTCTCGCGCTGCTTTAACGCTTCT
This sequence comes from Aplectana chamaeleonis, assembly GCA_029168955.1. Lineage (NCBI taxonomy): Eukaryota > Metazoa > Nematoda > Chromadorea > Rhabditida > Cosmocercidae > Aplectana > Aplectana chamaeleonis. The sequence continues at coordinate 64,157 of JAPDOI010000828.1, read as the reverse complement.
CAACGCTGGAGTAGCCCATGCTCGCAATTGAGTACTGGCAAGCACCCCGACACCGTGCTAATTCGATCGACAATCTTTGACCGGATGGTCAATCGCTTGAATCGGCGCGACGGCTGATTATTCCCTAAAGCCTGGTTTTGACTGCATCGCTGCTGTTTTTCATCGCAGCGATTTCACACCCGCTGCTGCAGCGATGTGGCAGCGGCAGCGATTCTGTTCATAGTGCATAGCCTCACTGATGATCGAAGAAATTCAATCAATCAGTGAAATTAATGGCTGATAGTTATCAATAACACGTTTCGACCTGTAAACACTGACCTTGTCATGTGAAAGGGTCAACGTTCACTAGACGAAGCGTGTCATTCGCTGGCAATCGCTCCATCGCTGCCATTTTGGCCGCGATGGAGCGATGGTCAGCGACCGTTGAGAATCGCTCTTCAAGCAGCGATGCATTAAAACATAGGATTTCGTCGCCGCGACCCAGCGATGTAGGACGTTTGCCACGAAGCGATCACAATTGCAGCGGCTTTCCATTACGCGCGATGAAAAAGGAACAGTTGTCCCTCGCATGGCCGCAGCGACCATCTGCAGTCAAAACTAGGCTTAAGGTTTGCGTATTCTGTGGGGGGGGGTTAAGGCGTACAAGGGAAATAGTTTTGCCACAGGTTTGATGCCCCCTACTTTAGGGATTGAGCAGTAAGCTTGAAACTTACTGCTTCCTTCTTGGAGCTGGCGTAAGCGCGCGAGAGCGAGCGGGCGTTGGCGAGCGAGAGGAAGCGCGCGTGAGCGGCTAGCAAAACATGGGCCCTTGATGAGCATCAATTTTGCGTAATCGCACGCTCTCGCCACGTATGGACGCTGCCTGAGATGTGGAGTGGGCTCGTCCAACATCAAAACACAGGAAAGTTCAGGCTTGAAATTTGGTCCGAAACAGGGTTTTTTTAGACAAGTTTTCTTATAGGTCTTTCTACTCTGAATCCACAAAAAGATTTAAAGAGGAAAAGAAGGCAGCCATATTTTATCGCGACCACTGCCTTTGAGACGATACCGACTGAGTCTTCCTTATAAGCACTCTGAGGCATCGTCGCGAAATTTTTCGCTTTCCGTTTTCATAAATGGATTTGAACTACTTTTTGGGTGTTATTTACATTCCTTCATAGAATCCGGTCCAACGAATGGACATAAAGCGATCACATGCGGGAATCCGTACGGGGTTAGCAAGGCCATGGTAAGCGGGATTCTAAATAGCTGCGAATGTTGATCGAACACAACGGCAGGGTTCATCCACTAGACTAGAATTCCAGAATCGACCGTATTCTGTTTGGAGCTGAGTGAAATTCTAGTTTGATGCCGCTTGTAACCATTGTTGCATAATGCAGAATGGTCACTGACTGCGTTTCGCTGCAGCGGTTGTACGCAACTACAGATGGGAAATTCATAGGAGGCCAAACATTGTTCTTATGAACTCCCCTTTCTTTACTATTCTCTCTCATTACCCTCTATTCTCAATCACTTCGGTATAAGCAGTCTGCACGGATAGTATAGGTGCAAAGTTTCTCTCCTGAACCTGACCGAATAATGCAGTAGTTGATCGAAGGTCTGCCGGGATTGCGAAGAAAACGAGAGATTTCTTCGAAACCTCATTATCGAGACATTGACTTCGTTTGTTCCCCGTCCAATCCCTGATTTGTATTGTAGCAGGTTTTCCGCTCGTTCATGTGAATTTCCGTTGGCTACATGTGACAGTTCCTCAACTCACCTTCGAAGACAACTGTCACCGCCGTATAAGACCCGAGACAATGATTGGCAGCTTCGAGCGCGTTACCTTGCGGAGAATATCGCGCTCTGTTGCTACGAAAATTAAAATACGCGTCTGGTTAGGTGTTCACGTGCAGGCTGCAGCCAGCTACACGTTGATAGACGCCTCTATTTTTAATTTTTTCTGCAATCTTAATATTTTTTCTATTCAAAATTAGCCTGTGTGAGTTAATCTTATTAGTCTACTTGTACTGATTCGTGAAAGATGCGAATCTTGTATGTATAGAAAGAAATCGTATCTGAAATAGAGACGGAATTTCTTTTTTTGAGTTCTTTTACAGGTTCATTGTTTTTTCTGCTTAGTTCACCGGAGAAACACCGCAGGGTTTTTTCTTCCACGGGTATTACATTCTTTTTGGCAGCCATTGGAATGGAGTGCGTATTTCAAGTGTTTCAAAGTTTTCTAGAATTAGCAAAAAGGCTCGTCTTCACCGTTATTTTGTCAAGTAACCAACACTATCTTGCTCTAGGTCTACTCACGAGTCTTCATTTGGAGTAGCTCAACTTTATTGTCAATACACCTGCTCCACAAAAGGATCCGCCAATCGTGTATCGTTGTCATGGTGGTGAGTCGAATTTGGTACAAATTCCCTATGATTATTTGACAAGCCAGTAACGGTTCAAATTTCCAAGGGCTGCCCCCGATCCACAGTACCCCTTTTCGCGGCGGGACCAGCATGAATTCTTGGCTCGCATGCACCCATGGACTCTTGGCACGGTTGTTCGATCAATATGCCTCACATATTCGTCATCACAGTGTACGCCGTGGAAAACTGTTCAAATTAGACGTTTTTTTTTGAAAACGGCTGAAATTCTGTCTGCAGGGCCATTTTCTCGTATGTGACGTCAGTTTATCGATCGAATCGATGTTTGCTTGCAGATAGCAGAAATATTGAAGAAAAACTTGAACGATAAGACCTTTTTCGTGGTTAACGATATTTTTCAAACATTTTAATCATTCTACTCTTCTGTAGCGCTTCGAAAAAAAAACGAATTGACCAACTTCAAGTTTGCTTCTCTTCAATCCAGTATGTTATTTTATCTTTATTTCATCTGTTCTTAAGGCCCTTTATTGGAAACACTATGGAGAGTATGACCCTGCGTGAATTGCTTATGCTTGAGTAAATAACGAATAAAATGAACGAATCAAAGTGTGAACGGAAAACACAAATTTAGCATGCACTCAACGTTCAGACAGTGTTGAATCCACCATACATGAGTTTATGATTTTACACATCAATATGAATTATATTCTTTTAATGAATGACTTCACAAGAGCAGCGGCTGCAAGCAGGAAATTATTGGACATATCGATCGATCAAGTGTGCAAAGAATCCATGCGAGCCAAGAATACATGCTGGTCCCGCCGCGAAAAGGGGTACTGTGGATCGGGGGCAGCCCTTAGAAATTTTGACCGTTACTGGCTTGTGCTTATTTAAGAGTTATGAATTGAATTTCAGCTGCCGCTTTCATTACTCCGCACGGCTCAGAACCATCCAATGTTGATTGAGCTTAAGAATGGAGAAACTTATAATGGCCATCTACAATCGTGCGACTCGTGGATGAATATCCACCTCAGAGACGTTATTTTCACCTCTAAGGTATGTTTAACTATTTCTTTTAGATCCTGATGCAGTTTTCTCATATATACATAGCAAGCAATAGTTTATTTCAATATTCGAGTCGCCAGTAAACCTATAACGGATCCATAGGCTGCTATGGGGTCATAAGACGGGTGACCCCGTTGGACAGATTCGCGTTTTACTGTATTTCGCCATAGGACGCAGGTTCTCCTGCGTGCATCCTGGTTTCGCAAATTCACGGAAGAGTGTTTTCATGATATATTGTGGAATACAATTAAAAATACCTTGTCAGTGGTGTTTATTAAACACCACAACAAGCATGGTGGTTGCCAAAGAGTCGAATTTTTATATTCCTCAGTTTGAGTAGAGGGTCGATTCCTGTGCATAGCAATGAGTGGGAACCCTACCGACTGCGTGGAAAACTGCAATTGTCTCACCTTTGCTTAAAAAGGCACCAGCTAATCAGGTCTCTAACTATCGGCCTATTAGTCTAACCTCCTCGGTGTGTAAAGTCTTCGAGATTATTGTCAAAGACTGTATCCTTTCCCACCTAATATCAAATAAGCTCCTCAATTCTGCCCAGTATGGTTTCCTGCCTTACAAGTCAACATTGTCCCAGTTGTTATCCTCTTTTCACGACTGGTGTTCGGCCCTTAACGAAAACTGTCAGACTGATGTAGTCTGTATAGATTATGCACAAGCTTTTGACACTGTATGTCATCACAAATTGTTAGTTAACTTCGAAAGTTACGGTATTCGCGCTGATATCTGGAACTGGCTAAAGTCTTTTTAATATCTCGAACATTTCGTGTAAAAACTGGCCATTTCTGTTCTCGTCCATACCCGATCACCAGTGGTGTTCCTCTGGGTAGTATTCTGGGTCCATTGTTGTTTCTTATCTACATAAACGACGCTCCGGATAGTCTATCAAGTTCTTGTAAGCTCTATGCGGACGATCTCAAGATCTATCGGCCTCTTTATGAGCCTGCAGTTGACTTTTATGAGCTTCAATGAGACCTCGATCGACTAGCCGAATGGTCGAAAGTGTGGCAGCTACAATTATCAGAAGAAAAATGCAGCTTGCTGCATATTAATTTTCGTCATGAATGCCCCCTACGTTTAAACGGTGTGAAGCTTCCTGTGCACGAGGTTTTCAGGGACCTAGGTGTTCTCATTAAAGGCAGTGTTCACGATGATTTTCGTTCCTGAGTTTTCCACTCAAAACAATGCGTTGGTTACCAAGGATTCCCAAAATTACGAAGAAAAGGCGAGAATCGCACAAAAACGCCTTATTTCAGTTAGATTATTTTCTGATCTGAACTAGTTGTCCGGTTGTATGATCATGTTATCGGTGGTTGTCACCGGCAGGGTTGAGCAGCGTTGTGACTGGTCACAACGGGGGTCGTAAAATTCTCGGAAATTTGGTAAAAAGTGAAAATTTGGGGGGGGGGTCGTAAAATTTTGGAGAAAAATAGGCGTCCACGTCAGCCGCTACCGAACTTGATCCTAAAAAAGACTACCACAAGTTCCGGTTTTCTTCAAATTTTGACTCCAAATAAAGCTAGAAATTTTTTTGGTCCTAGGGGGGGTCGTTAAATTTCGGGTTAAAAAATGAAAAATGGGGGGGGGTCGTAGCGGCGTCGAAAATCGCCATAACGGCCTGCTCAACCCAGGTCACCGGTGAAAAATATGGTTAATCGGAAATGGAAGAACATTTTTTGCAAAACAGTATTAGTTAGGGTCCGAAGCAAAGAACTGAGCAACAGTAAGTGGACAATTCTAAAGCACCGATCCACAAAAGATTTCATTGCCACCACAAACAGTTCCAGTGAGAGTAAAAAGGCGGGGTGAGAGTAAAGGATTTCGTGACCTTTTGATGCGTTTTTCTCGATTTCTTCGTCGTTTCAGTTCTACCCGGGGGCCAAACAATCAATTTACCCATTAATTTCAAAATTGAAGATTATCGTGAATACTGCCTTTAATTCGAATCTTAGCTGGAATTCCCATTGCAGAGAAATCCCAAAAAGTTACTTCGGTGGCTAACTGTATTTTGAGATCCCTGAAACATCCCTGTCTTGTTCACTGCTGCCGAGATGTCGTACGTTCGTGCCGTGGCAGTGTGGAGGAAAGAAGACCACCTCCGTGCAAACCGACGTCAATCCCTCCGCGGAGAGGGTTTTTGTCATGGGAGAGGTGCTGGCTGGCCGCAGCTCTCCTGAGGATCCTACTACAAAGAGCCGGCGTCGAGAGGAACCCAGGACCCGCTCAGAAGAAGAAGAAGTACCCATGCGCGTCATGCGAAAGAAATGTCAATTGGAATGGAACCAGTGCCCAGTGTTTCGGATGCCAAAGGTGGGTGCACTTCTCTTGTTCGGGTCTCAGTTCTGTGAGGCACCACGATTCTTCCTTTCGTTGTATTGTGTGCTCCGCCTCCAGTAACCCTAATTCCTCATCTACCAACTGCCCTCTCTCTACTGTACACATAAATCTCAACGGCCTTCGCGCCAAGCTCTCTGAATTATCTCTCTTCGCCCGTACTCATCACCCGGATGTTATCATGGTTCAGGAAACCAAACTCTCTCCCTCTGCTACATCTCGGCATCCAAACATCCCGGGCTACACTGCTTATCATACTCCTAGGTCATCTCAAGGAGGCGGAGTCTCTACTTTTGTTCTGTCCTCTCTTCCCTCTCACATCATTCCAAACACTCCAGTGGATGGCACTCTCGAGTACATCCCCATGCATCTACCTCTAAAAACTCCACTTTCTCTTTTCAATTTATACATTCCTCCTCCTACATCCTGTCCACCAACATACAGCCCGGATCCGAGATGCTCAACCTACGCGTGGTGGATCTGTGAAGTCGACTACCAAGATCAAGGAGACTCATCAAAAGGGCATCAACAACTCCACGAGGAGTTTTTTCTGTATGGGAGTGCAAATGGCTGGCTGCTGCACTCCTCCGCATACTACTGCTGCGAGCCGGCATTGAGAGGAACCCAGGGCCACCCAGCAAGACTCCACGATATCCCTGCTGTCATTGTGGATTATCGGCTCAACATGCAAGCGTCCAGTGCGGTGGTTGCCTCGGCTGGGTACACCTCAAATGTTCGGGGTTAACCAGTTATAATGACTACACTGATGCTTATTGTTGTACTTCTTGCTCTAACTCTCCCCCTAGTGTTCCTCTTCATAGTCTAGACATTTTTCAACTCAATATCAATGGCCTGCGTGCCAAACTTGCTGAGCTCACATTGTACATTGAACGCTTTCGTCCAGATGTCATTCTCCTTTAGGAGACTAAACTTAGCCCAACATCCTCCCTACCCCGCCTCCCCGGTTATACGTCTTACCACCTCCTTCGCACATCTCATGGTGGATGCGTCTCTACGTTTGTAAAAACCTCTATACCTTCTCATCTTATAGCTCTCCTTAATCATAATGTTGTAGAATGTATTGGTGTTCATGTTTTATTGCAAAGTTATCCTATAGATACTGTTAATATTTATATTCCCCCAATCTCCTCATGTCCCAATTCGTTTGACCCCACTCCATTTTTGCAATCTGTGCACACTGCCCTCCCATCGTCTTCTGTTGTCATGGCTGGCGATTTTAATGCTCACTCCACATCCTGGTTCTCCTCTCTAGATCCCGATGACAGAGGGAAACTATTTGAGCTTTTTGCTGAGGATTGTGATCTTGTTGCCATTAACGAGGACGCCCCCACTCGCCTTCCTTCCACGGGCAGGCCGTCCTCTCCAGGTGTCACTTTTGTATCATCTTCTCTTGCTGTTTCCTGTAACTGGTCCACTGCTATAGCTATGGCCAGCGATCATGTACCCATATGTGTTTCATTGGATTTGTCTCTCAACAGTCACCTGGCACCTTTCATAGGCTCTCGCAGCAAATTGTACACCAACTACCGTAATGCCAACTGGGTCATGTTTAAAGAGGTGTTACTCAGTCGGGTAGCCTGCTATCCGCTAACCGGCTCCGTTCACGAGAAGGACAAGTTCATCGTTGATGCCATATGCAACGCCTCCAGAACTGCAATTCCTACAGGGCGCGTTAGAACGTTTCACCCTAACGTTCCCAAAGACGTCCTGGAGCTGATCGAATTACGGGACGAGAAGCGCCGAGCTGATCCTGCAGATCCCAGCATTCAACGACTGTCTGATGAGATCACCAAAATGCTGAATGATTACAAGCGGATGCGATGGATGGAGTTCACTGAATCCTTGAATTTCTCCACTGATGCAAAGAAGACCTGGAGCACTCTTAAGCGGTTGTCTGGCAAGAAATTGGCAGCAGAGCGCAACATGCTTGAGTTCCCTTCGGGGAAAGTCGAGTCCGGATTTAAGGCTGCATGTCGACTTGGAAAACACTTTGCTTCAGCGACGTCCCGCCGTGATCGTTCCAACAGGCTCACTCTCCGGTCTATAAGGAAGCTCAGCCGAAAAGGTGTACCTGCCATAACTGCCTCTGAGATGTCTTCCCTCATCAAGTCCATGAAGAACTCGCGAGCAGAGGGACCCGACGGTGTGTCAGCCGTCCATCTCAAGCACTTGCGGGAAGAGTTCCTTGAATTACTTTGTGACCTAGTCTACTCGTCATTCAGCACAGGTGTCATCCCCGCTAGATGGAAGCAAGCAATTGTTTTTCCGATCCTCAAGCCCGGCAAACCAGAAGATCAAGCAACTTTACATCGACCGATCTCCCTTTTGTCCCCTATTGCTAAGTTAGTGGAGAAATTCATCAACCCGCACCTCCAAGAAGCATTACGACATAACGTGCATCAACATGGCTTCAAGAAGGCCCACTCTACCATTACGGCACTCACGTCCATCACAGAACACATAATTGCTGGCTCCAACATGAAACCTCGAGCTGGTAGAAGTATTGTCGTGGCGTTTGACTTAACCGCTGCCTTCGATAACGTCAGTATTCCGCTGCTGTCCAAATCGATCCTGGACTCTACTATTCCTGACTGGTGCAAAAGATGGACTGATAGCTTTGTCAAGAATCGCTCCATTCGTGTGAAATTTGATAGACACTTGTCGAAGTCTGTGCCCCTGAAGGCAGGCGTCCCACAAGGAGGAGTTTTATCTCCCAGCCTGTTTTCTTTGTATCTATCTGATGTGCCGAAGCCGTCGTCAAACATCCACTTATGTCTATATGCGGATGACATCACTATTATTTGTTCTGACCCTTTCATCGATCGAGCCACTGCTGAGATGAATAAATACCTCGTCAGTCTGGCCAAGTTCCTTGAATCGAAGCAGCTAAAGGTCTCCTACCAAGTCCAGCGTCACTTTGTGCACTACAGCGACTGCCGAACACAAGCTGCATCCCAAGATTCTTTGGGAAGGAAATATGCTGCCCTTATCAAAACACCTTCGTCTATTTGGTGTATTCCTGGACCCGTCACTGCGTTTTCACGAAAACACACGTATTCGAGCTGCTGCTGCCAACACACGTAACAACATTCTACGTTCGCTGGCAGGCACTACATGGGGCAGCTCTAAGGAAATTTTGCGAACCACCTACAGGGCTATGGTGCAGCCGGTGCTGGAATATGGAGCCCCAATATGGTCAAGACACCTGTCGGAAACCTCTTGGAGCAAACTTCAGCGTGCACAGAACACTGCTCTACGCGTGATAACTGGATGCCCTAGATCCACACCGGTATCTCATCTACATCAAGAGTGTTCGCTGCTTCCTGTAAAGCAGCATTGTCAACTCCAGTCGCAACAGTTCCATGTTGGCATTGTAAGGAATTCCACACACCCTAATTTCCCATTACTGTCATCTGGTCCCCATTTCCGACATATTCGCTCGCCACTTCATGCTGCAGTCTCTGTCTTGGATCGTCAACGTTGGGCGACGTCGGAGCTCAATCGCGTCAGACTACTGCAAATGGAGCACATCCGATTCATCAGAGAATACCTTTCCAGTGCTCCCCTAAATCCAATTTTTGGTGACGTGCCACCCCCGATCGATGACAGCGAAACGGACCTACCCAGACGTACACGCGTCATCCTGGCAGGTCTACGATGTGGACACTCCTCTCACCTCAAGGCCTTCGTCCATAAGATCGACTCGTCGATCCCCGACGAATGTCCTGACTGCCACAACCCAGGGCACGATTCATTTCATTTATTTTCATGTCCTGCAAGGCCGACTTCTCTAACAGTTATGGATATGTGGACGAACCCGTGCGATGTGGCTGCCTTTTTACACCTATAAGGAGAAGCTCTATGTGGCCGATAAGAAGAAGAAGAACATACAGCCCTATCCCTCTCCTCAAGCAGCTGTATGACTGCTCTCTATCTCCCTCAATTGTCTTTGCGGGTGACTTCAATGCTCACACGTTCTGCTCGTCGCTTGACTCTGATGCTAGAGGAAATGACTTCGAAGAATGGGCGGAGGAGTGCGACCTGGTCATTCTAAACGATGATCAGACCCGTTTCGCCTCCCTGCCAACGGCCGATCATCTAGCTCAGACATCTCCCTCGTTTCTTCTAATCTCTCTAATGCTTGCTCTTGGTCAACATCCACAACTCTTCCCAGTGATCACATCCCTGTCTTTGTCGATATTGATCTGTCTAACTCTCTTGCTCCCTATACAGGTGTTCGTCATCATTCTTATCTTAATTTAGGCCTTGCATACTGGAGCCTGTTCAGGGAGGTTGCGCTTCGCCATGCGGCTGGTTACCCGTGGAATGGCGACGTACACCAGAAGGAGCGCCACCTATCTGATGCTATCTTGAAGGCTATGAAAGCTGCGATCCCTGAAGGTCGCGTCAAGACCTTCTTTCCCAATGTCACCAGGGAGACACTGCAGAAGATAAGAACAAGGGACGCAAAGAGAACTGCAGATCACCTTGACCCAGACATTGCAGAGCTGGATAACGAGATCAGGAGGGACCTTGACAGACACAAGAAGGAAACTTAGGAAAAGTTCACTGAGAAGATGACTTTCAGAAGTGATGCAGCAGCAACGTGGAAGGCTTTGAAAAGGATCTCCGGAAAGTTCACCTCCGCCAACAATTCCACGATTGAATTTGAAGGTGGAGTCTTCAAGTCAGGGAAAGAGGCCGCAATTGCTCTCGGGAAGCATTTTTCATCACTAGAACCAAGAGAGAGAATCAGAACAGAATATCTGTGCGGGAACTCTGTAAATTGCCACTCTTGGCTGAAGATGAAGCAGTCACGCCCGCTCAGGTCGAGAAGGTGATAAAGGAGATGAGTAACTCGAAGGCGGTAGGGCCAGATGGTTTAAGCCCAGCAGTCCTCAAGAGACTGCCCAATGAATTTCTGCCCCTTTTCGCCGACGTCATTAATACTTTGTTTCGCACATGTACATTACCCCAAAATTGGAAAGTCGCTCGTGTGATTCCACTTCCGAAGCCGGGAAAGTCACCATCCACGGCTAATGCGTACCGGCCGATCAGTCTGCTCTCACCCATTGCCAAAGTTGCCGAAAAACTGGTTGTGGAGGAGCTGGCCGAACACAACAACAACATCAGCATGGTTTCCGTAAATTACACTCCACCACTACGGCCTTGTTGGAAATTGTGAGCTATGTTCTGGACGGCTCCAATGCCATGAAACCCCAACGTTTTGTTGGTGTGGCCCTCGACTTAACAAAGGTATTTGACACTGTCAATCTTGGCCTACTATCAGAGAGTCTGTCGAAGTCTACCATTAAGCCATGGCAGAAGCGGTGGATAATTGCCTTCACTAAAGGACGTCGGGCAAATGTTCTATTCCAGGGATATGTTTCCAATAGCATCCCCATCGCCGCTGGTATCCCTCAAGGAGGAGTTTTATCGCCTGCACTTTTCAGTTTATATCTAGAAGATCTGCCCGTTCCCCCTCAAGACATCAAGGTCGTTGCATACGCGGATGATATTACTATTCTGTGCCGAGATCGCCACATTAAGGTAGCCGCCAGTAAGATCAATGACTACTTGATCGAGTTGAAATGTTTCTTCGATCGCAAAATGCTCACAGTCTCTGCCTCCAAATCATCCGTCACCGTCTTTTCCACTGATAATGCAGAGCGCAGTGCCCATCCTATGGTGAAATGGGACGAAACTCAATCGCAGGCCACCCGATTCCCCAAACTACTTGGACTCGTGTTGGATCCTTCGTTGAGGTTTCATAAGAACACTGAGCAGAAGCAAGCCACAGTGAAAACAAGATTCAACGTCCTGCGTGCTCTCGGTGGAACGTCCTGGGGATGCAATAAAGAAACGATCCTGACCACGTATAAGGCTATTGTGCAACCCGCCTTGGAGTATGCTGCGCCAGTCTGGCAGCACATCGTGTCGGACTTATCTTGGTCCAAGCTGCAGCGCGTCCAAAATTGTGCTCTGCGAATTGCAACTGGCTGTTCTAAAAGCTCTCCTATTGAGCACTTACACGCCGAAGCTCGCATATTTCCTGTTAGAGACCACTGCCAACTCCAGGCGCAACAAATGTACATTAACATCGTGAAGCAGCCGAATCATCCATCGCGAAGAGTACTAAACCCGGTGAGAGAGAGATGTATCAGAAAGCCTTTCGCCGATGCTCCGTCGAAAGTAGATGTGCAGAGATGGACCGAAGCACAACAAGAGCGCCTCCGTCTCTTGCGCGCGGAGCATACCCGATTCGTGAAGGAACACTTGAGCAGAGTTGCTATAAACTCCATCCTGGGAGTCGCTCCTCCGAAGGTCAGCGAGACAGAGATGGAGCTTGGCAGGCGTGCCAGGTGCACCCTCGCATCGTTACGCTGTGGACACTCTCCCATGCTTATGTCATATTTGCATAGGATTGATAACAGCAAACCTGACGAGTGCCCTGATTGCGGTAGTCAAGGGCATACTACTGCGCACCTGTTCAATTCCCCGAAGAGGCCGACTACATTAACGTCAGTGGATCTGTGGACCAACCCTACGCTAGTGGCCGAGTTTCTGAACCTATGACAGAACCCTCTCTGTGGCCGCAAAGAATAAGTCTTGTTCACTACAAGAGAACATTCATCGTTTACTGCCGACCCCTGCTGGAGTACTGTACTCAGGTTTGGTCACCTTCCACAGTGGAAGATGATAAGATCATTGAAACAGTGCAAAAGCGGTACTCTAGACGTGTGTTAACCAAGGTATTCCCAAACAGAGAAGTTCCAGATTATGCAGCTCGTGTGGATATGCTAGGGTTAAATACCCTACTATATCACAGAGCTGAATTTGATTTGCATCTGTGCTATAAGATCGTGCATGGTTTTTGCGACATTCCCTTTGACAGCCTTTTCGTGTTTTCTCGCCACCATGTCCGTTCTCGCAAACGGATTCCAACTTGAACGGAAATTCACCTCTAAAGGCAGCGTATTGAATTCTTTTGTGTTCAGGGTTGTCAGAACATGGAACAATTTGCCTGCAGAAATCGCTGAATCCGGAAACTTTTCGATCTTTCGAAGTAGACTATCCAAGTACGATCTCAGGTCATTACAAGGAACGAGTGAGCGTCCACTCTGATTAAAAGGGTATTACTAAAAATCTAATGTGACGGATTTTTCCAGCTTGTTGTGCTTTTCTTTGTCCCAGAAGCGGTGGCGTCTAGTATCTTGAGACAAGAGCTCATTCGAATTGTAAAAAAAAATTTCCTCTGCAAAAAATTCATATTTTGTCCCCTTCTCACTTCTGCCATTGTTATGCATCTTTTTTTTTACTTTAACAAAGAATCTCATTCACTTACGTGTATATGTATGTTTCTTTATTTCCACAATAAAGTCGTTGAGTGAATGAATGAATGAGTGTCAGGCGAGCTCACGAGATAACGTACCAGCCAGAGATCGGAATGAGCACCTTGTGCTGGTATTTTGTGAATAATAGAAGTACTTTCAGTGATAAAAGTGGCCAAAGTACGGTTCTATTCAGGGCCAAGCAGATCGTTGTCCCAGAACTCGAACGTGCTACGATCTCCGCCTTGATGACCAAAATTTCTGGAAATTGTGGGAAAATTTTCACGTCCACCCTTTGTATAGTGGATCCATCCACGGCAGGGACCGATGCACAACCTCTGCCGGCGGTGGTGATGGGCGCCCGGCGGAAGGGCATCGATCGATTGCTGGCCGCACAGCTGACCAGCACCATTGCATTTTCCTCTTTTCATCCCTCTTCTGCTTTCTCCTTCCACCTTTCTATATTTTTCCTCCTTTTGTTTGTTTCTCCATCATTAACGAAGCGTTCTCATTGCCTGTGCGTTTGATTCACGTATCTTCGTCAACAAACTACGTGATGTTAAAACTTTTTAATGCAAATTCTTTTTTTTTAGATTAATATTCCATCGCACACGCAATTAGAACACCAGGGTAATAATGGAGGAAGAGAAAAAGTAGGAGATAGATAGAAATATGGCAGGAGAAAGCAGAAGAGGGATGAGAAGAGGAAAATGCAATGGTGCTGGTCAGCTGTGCGGCCGGCAATCAATCGATGCCCTTCCGCCGGGCGCCCACCACCACCGCCGGCAGAGGTCGTGCATCGGTCCCTGTCGTGGATGGATCCACTATATTTCTTTTTTTTTCAGAAGTTCTGGGAATTGACAAAGTTTTCAGAAAATAATCTTCACTATCGTTAGTTTGTTTTGTTATTAACGCTCAACTTCTTGCCTTACCTAAGAGACTCGGAAAGTGGTTTTCATTTTTGGACCTAAATTCTCTGCCCCGCCCTAATTTCCTACTTTTCTAAAATTTCTACGTCCCTCTCGTTGTCCTGCGGGGCAGTACCCGCCTAAGGTCTTTTTCAGAGTGCAATCGCTGATCGCCGCGATGACGTATTTTGATTGCAGATCGACGTGCGACGCGATCTCGATGCTCATGTTTATCATCCCATCGCGCTGCGATCGAACTCTGAAAGAGGCCTAACACTGGTACTATCCTTCTTCTTCTTGTCAGCCATGAACAGAGCATCGCATCAGAGGCGTAGGAAGTTAGCCACTTCACACGGTCTGTACCATAGATCTCGAGCAGATAACATTGTAGGTCTGGCGGGACATGAAAATAGATGCAATGAATCATGTCCAGCACATTCACAATCAGGGCATCTATCAGGGACTGACTGATCAATCCGATGGGCGTAGGCCTTTAGATATTTGGAGTGACCGCATCGCAGACTAGCGAGAATTGTTCGGGTGCATCTCGGTAGATCGGCTTCGCTGTCGTCGACTCGTGGGGGTACGCCGCCATAAATCGAGTTGGGCTGAGCATCAGACAGGTACTCTGCCACAAAGCGCGTATGCTCAGCCATCTGGAGTCTTCTGCGGGAGAGCTCGGATGTAGCCCAGCGTTGTTGATCGACAGCAGACAGGGAAGCGTTGAGCGGCGTGCGTATGTTTCTTGATTGGGGGCCGGACGACAGAAGACGGTAGTTTGGATGGGTCGGGCTCTTGACAATACTTATGAGAAACTGCTGAGACTGGAGTAAGCAGTGCTGTTTTACGGGGAGTAGGCCGGTTTCCTGATGAAGATGCGAAATAGGCGTCGACGTGTGACATCCAGTAATAAGCCTGAGGGCAGTATTCTGTGCTCTCTGCAACTTGCACCAAGAGTATTCAGAGAGATGTCTGGTCCAAATAGGGGCGCCATATTCCAAGACCGGTTGGACCATGGTTCTATAAGTCGTACGTAGTACTTCTTTCGTGCTGCCCCACGAGGTTCCAGCCAGAACGCGAAGAATGTTGTTGCGCGAGTTAGCAGAGGCAGCTCGTATACGCGTATTCTCATGAAATCGTAAAGAGGGGTCCAGGAAAACTCCCAATAGTCGAGGATGCTTAGACAGTGGCAGCTCGTGACCATCCCAGACGACTTTGGGATGTAATCGATGTTCGATAGTAGCTGTCGTACACAGTGTAGCACTTGATTTGGAGGCAGAGACAGTCAGCGACTTTGATTTAAGATATACTTCCAGGGTCCGTAAGTAGTCATTCATGGCAGCAGTGGCTCGATCGATAACTGAGTCCGTGCAAACGATTGTGATGTCATCGGCGTACAGGCACAGATGAATACCAGCTGGTGGCTCAGGAATATCAGACAGAAATAGCGAGAACAGGCTCGGGGATAACACCCCGCCTTGCGGGACACCGGCTTTCAAAGGGACCGAAGACGATAGATGTCCGTCGAACCTCACACGAATGGACCGGTTTTTGATGAAGCTATTAATCCATCTTTTAGACCAACAGGGCATATCCGATTCCAGTATGGATTTCGATAGAAGCGGGATACTGACGCTATCAAACGCAGCCGTGAGATCAATAGCAACGACGAGGCTTCGACCAGCCAGAGTCTTGCGATTAAATCCAGCAATGATATGCTCGGTGATTGACGTCAGGGCAGTGATGGTGGAATGCTCCTTCTTGAAACCATGCTGGTGAGTGTTGTGCTGCAACGCGTTTTGGTGGAGCGGATTGACGACTTTTTCCGCAAGCTTCGCAAGGGAAGAGAGAAGGGAAATGGGGCGGTGGGAGGCAGCCTTATCCGACGGTTTGCCTGGCTTGGCGATGGGGATGACGACAGCTTGTTTCCAGCGGGCCGGAATAACACCAGAACTGAATGACGAATGAATAAGATCAGAGAGCAGTTCGTAATAGGGGTCAGGAATATGCTTGAGATGAACAGCCGAAATCCCGTCGGGTCCCTCTGCCCGCGGATTTTTCATCGATTTGATGACCTTGTCGATGGCGGAAGGAGAGATAGCAGGGACATCCAGTCGACTGAGCTTCCTGATTGCTCGCATTGTTCGTCTGTGTTGCTTATCCCGAGGCGATGACGCAGATGTAAATAGATTGCCGAGCAGACAAGCGGCTTTGTATCCGTGCTCGAATCTTCCAGACGGAAATTCGAGCATGTTGCGATCAGTGCTCATCTTTTTACCTGAGAGCTGTTTCAAGGTGGTCCAAACTTTTGGGCGAAATCGATCGTCTTTTGGGACCATCCACGGCGAAATCGATCGACTCGGTGAGCTCTTTCCAGCGTTGCTGCTTGTGTTGATTTAGCAATGCGGTGATGTTTTCCTATAGCTGTTGTATCGTTGGATCATTGGGGTCCGATCTTCGTTTGTCGTCTCTCGTAGTGATCAGTTCAAGCACTTCACTGGGCACGTTTGGGTGAAAAGTCTTTACACGTCCAGTAGGAATAGCAGCTTTCGAAGCACGTCCTATTGCATCGACAATGAACTTCTCCTTGTCGTAGACTGAGCCGTTCCACGGGTAGCTGGCCACCTGGCTGAGCAACACCTCTTTGAATAGGTCCCAGTTAGCCTTACGATGATTAGAATAGGACTTACAGCGAGAGCCAGAGAACGGAGCAAGCAAACTATTGAGTGACAGATCCAATGACGTAATAATGGGAAGATGATCATTGGCCAGCGCCACATCGGTAGACCAGTTACAGGAGATAGCTAGCGAGGATGATACAAAGGTGATATCGGGTGAGGAAGGCCTACCCACTGCCGGAAGACGAGTGGGAGAATCCTCATTGATAGGCACAAGATCACAATCATCAGCGAATAACTCAATGAGCTCACCTCTATTGTCAGGCTCTAGAGGAGAGAACCACGAAGGAGAATGAGCATTGAAATCACCAGCTACTACAACCGAACCAGATGACAAGGAGTATGAACAGTACGTAAGTAATTTGAGGGGTCAAACGCATTGGGACAGAATGTGGTGGGGGGGGGGTATATAGACATTGACAATATCAAGGGGGCCTTTTTGTAATACAATATGAACTCCAAGACATTCAACAACATCATCATTGGGAAGAGCAATAATGTGAGAAGGAATGTATGATTTTACAAACGTTGAAACACCACCGCCATGGGAAGTACGTGGAATATGATAGGATAAATAGCCGGGGAGACGGGGGAGAGAGGAGGAAGATGTGCTAAGCTTGGTCTCCTGCAGGAGAATGACATCAGGTTGAGTGCGATCTACATACACTGTGAGTTAAGCAAGTTTGGCACGCAGGCCATTTATATTGAGTTGATAAATGCTTGGACAATGTTGAGGAACCCTAGGGGGATTTTCAGAGCAGGACATACAACAGTAAGCATGAGTGTAGTCATCATAGCTGGACAATCCCGAACATTTGAGGTGCACCCAGCCAAGGCAACCACCACATTGAATGCTTGCATGTTGGGCAGGTAGCCCGCAGTGGCGGCAGGGATATCGTGGTGTCTTGCTGCGTGATCCCGGAATCCTCTCGACGCCAGCTCGTAGAAGTAGAATACAGAGGAGTGTAGCAGCCAGCCATCTACACTCCCAATACGAAAAAACTCCACATGGAGTGATTGATGTTCGTTTGATTAGCCTCCATACGTCGACTCCACAGATCCGCCACGCGTAGGTTGAACATCTTGGATCCCTGGTACTATCCTAGACGGGGTACTATCCTAGACGGGGTAAGGGACACCCAAATTTATTCATACAAATGAAGTGATATTTGCTACGACAGTGTTGTTATGGAAACACTCTAGAAATATATCGAACGATACCTTCACCAATCAGGTATCGTTCTTTTAGCTTTTTCCTTGTATCCTGAGTGCCCCCCCCCCGTCTAGGATAATACCCGCGGTAGCCACCTGTGAAGCGTATATTCAAAGTTTCTAAGAAGCCTTCGGACTATTTCACCGGTTCCCCTTCCTCTCTCCATATTCTGGTGTGAAAGATAATTAGGATTTTTGACAGAGAAGATGGTGCTCTGTTGCGAAAGGATGAGAGGATGGCCAAAAACGACGAATTCCCTACGGGGTCACCCCTCCTGTGACCCTGCGGGTCGCCAGCAGCCGATGGATCCGTTGTAGGTTTAATGTAAGGAGACGTCCAGAGTTTAATGTAAGGAGACGTCCAGAGTCAGGCGACATCACGCGTGTCGTATTTTATGGTGGTCGCGGACCGACAATGCAGCTTTGTGACCGGCCCGTATCTCACAATATAGCGACGGCAGCAATCTAGCCCATACGAAGACATTTCTATGTCACAAATGTGACTAAGGGCGAGATAGAAACTAAAAGTGGGCAAGCCACAGCAGTTGTCGTGAAAGCGGTAGGGCGATCTAGAAAGACCTTTCGGTCTCTTCCTGTTCCTAGTCGACTCGCGACGCCGCGTAGTTAACGGAGGGCTCTGCAGCCATATGTTTGACGGTGGCCCCCACTAAACCTTACAGAGCATGACCATCCGGCTTCTGGACATGCGCAGACAGTGAGCTGCGATCGAAGTCGTGGCGGAACCTTCTGCCGCTCGTAGGTGAAACGTCTTTGGCATCTACAGTTGCGTGATTCTGAAGCCTTTGAGCTAATCCAAGGATTTGTTTAGATATTCAGGGCTCCTCAAAGAAGATTCAGGGCGGTAATCTTACTAAACTTAGTGAAAATTAAATGACGGTATGACACAAGGAATTTGGATGTTTATCGTTTTTGAAATGCATCTGGGCTATTATTGATTTTGTAGTAGCCCGCTTCTGGGCTTTGCTGCTGTATCGAGGCCGTCGAGGGGAAGCGATTTATTCACAAGTGAAGTATGCACACCGAGCTAACCCTTTTATAGGGTAGCGTTCATTATCATATCACACAATAACAAAACATAAATGATCACAGTATCACATTCAAGTTGTTTGTTCTTCCGTGATATCGCTTCATTGTGAAGGAGCCCGGTCTTGCCCGGTCTCCCCTAGGTCTTCTCCTTGTTGTTCTCGCGATAGTCGCGATAGATTTGCTTCTAAAGTTTGGGTGTGTTATGCCCTGTGACGGAAGCTATATCGAGTCTATAGAATTTGTAACTACGAAGGCGTCGCCGATGAGCGGCAGTAGGCTCCGTCACGACAACTACCATAACCCACTGCTTGCGCACAGCCAGGAGCCGAACGGTCAAGCTCCGTAAACTACACTCCATTTTTCGCAGTCAGTAGTTCACCCTCGAGGAGAGGAAAGGAGCATTCCATTGTACGATCGTCTTCATATTCGATCACTCTCCAACGTACAACTGGCCATTGGTAACATGCTCTTAGGCTGCATGCATGCTTTCCAATCCAACATGGTTGAGATAACCACGTAACCTTTATTTCGCAGCCAAAATTTACTCGAGTCTATCGCGTGCGTGTGCGCGCATAGGCTGCGTCTCCTTCTCCCCCACACTCTCGCTGTCTCTTTCCTCGCTTCGCACCCGCAAGCGGAGCAGTACAGTAAATTTCACTCCGAAATGGAGGGTAAGTAGGCTCGCACTGCTTTTACAATGTCTCCAAAGTCGTTTGAAGTCCTGAAAACAGTTCAGGATGGTGGTGGTAGAGTTATACAGAATAGCCAACCCTCTAAACCTCACCTCTACCAAGTATAGTGGAGTCCACCAAGAGTGTCTCATTTACTTACCAATAAGGAGCGGTCGGCTGGGGATCAATGTGCATGAATCCCATACCAGCACGCTCGGTACCGATTGAGCGAGAGCGGTTGTGCTGCAACGAGTTTCATGTTCATTGATCTTCAATCGACCGCTTCTCATTGATAAGTAAATGAGGCACTCTTGGTGGACTCCACAAGAAGGAGAAACATGAGAAAACATGCGATAATCTAGAGCAACGGCACTATCATTCGGAAGTCTGCGAGAAGAAAGGTCTTATTTATAGGGAAATAGCATGTCTGCGCACCGGTCGATTTTTTCCAGCGAATCGAAAGTGTTTTACAGCAGCCTTTTCGAGAATGCTGAAAAACTAATCGAGAAGTAGACATCTAATATTTTTCGTGATCATTGTGTTTTCTGGTTCACTTCTTTTCCTTATGCATTCCATTCAAACGTGTGAAAATGCTTCCACGTCAATAAATAATAATAATAATAATATGACATCACAATCAGTCAAGTTTTTCTTTCTACAAACTCCCACTAGATATTACTCTGGGTTATCGCACGGTTTCTCGTTTTTAGCTTTTAATTCTGTTACGATGGGGGTAAGACATCACTGGTTCGTGACTAAGTTTTTTTTATTTATTTTTTATTTATTATATGCACTCAAGGTGCTCAAGACTACACAGTGAAATAAAAAAAGCGGCTGAGGTTATTCAAGTTGCTGTCATCCTGGATAGTTCTCAGCGCTTTCAGCGACGTGGAGACCTATTCATATAGTATCTTGACTGTTCGTGAAGGCCTGTGCTGCCTTTAACATTGGACCTTCTCGACTCAGACGCTAGAAGACGAAGTTATTTACGAAGTCCCGCTCTGGTGCATTAGGGCCTAGTTATACTTCGGCGTTTCGTTGCCGCTGGTTTTCACGGGACCTCTGCAATTGGTGATATCTCGAAATCGGCGAACAGCAGACATGCGGAATGACAGACGTTTCTAAGTATTGATGCGTTCGTCAAGGTGGAAGAGCAAAAAACCTACACCCCTATAGTCGACACAGAATTGTTTGTCGTTTCTGTGTTTTTTTTTGTTTCTATTTCACGACTCTATGTATGCCGCGCGCAGCCTCTATCTCAGAAAAATGAAAACAAGTTACTTGTAACATCAAAGGCAGAAAACAAGTTACTTAAGTTACTTACGACCCATGTAAGTTGATTGCGACTTATCTCAGGTCATTTAAGTTACATGTAACATATCGGCGGGATACTGCGTGGGGTGCGCCTGCGATATATTACATGTAACTTAAATGACTTGAGATAAGTCGCAGGTAACTTACATCAGCTTAGATATGATACAAATAACTTGTTTTCGATTTCTGAGAAGACACTGCGTGAAGTGCGCCTCCGATATGTTACATGTAACTTAAATGGCATAAGTCGCAAGTAACTTAAATCGGCCTAGAAGATATTTTCCAGGGGGATGTATGACGCACTCGCGGTGTCAGGCTTAAGACTTGCGTTCCTGTTGGTTCAATTACCCAAGTTTGAGGTGCTTGACCCCCCACCAGCAGGTAAGGCCGCGCACAGCATTTTGTTGCGTAGTGTGTGGTCTGGGACGCGCCCTCTGTGTCGCGTGTCGTCTGCGTCACGTGATGGTTAGCCATAGTGAAAATTCGAATGTAAGTTACATGTAACATAAGTGTAACTTACATGTAACATAAATTTAAGTTACATGTAATATAAATGTATGTTACATGTAATATAAATTTAAGTTACTTGAGACATTCAAGTAAGTTACATTTGTATTACAAGTAACTTGTTTTGATTTTTCTGAGGTTCTCTCCCAGTCTGCATCTCTATGTGTTCAATATTCAACAGATTATAACGAACCATGGAAGAGTTCTGTGTTTTCCTCCTTTCCGTAGCGGAAGAAGGCTTCGGCACGGTTTATGATCTATCATAGTGATAGCGACTTTGCTTCAGAGGCCCCATTCACAGTTGGCCGATTGGATGAGTCGCACGTGGTCGATACGCACCGCCATTCTCCCAGACAGGTGCAGAAAATGCACCCTATGAGTCCGTCTGCGTGCATACGTGGTCCACCCTGTTGATACTGGCTAATGCACCAATTGAATGCCGCTGCATCATTGTCCCTGCCCCACCTACGGCTGCCGAAGTCCCCATCCCCTGACTGCTTGTTTCGAGGAGAAAATGGGTGTCGCTGGGGACAGCCGGACGCAGTTGGAGTCAGATGGACGCAGTCGGTTTCTCAACCAAATCTGACGGGGACCAGAGGCGTGAGGAATTGATGGTCTGACCGGCAAAGGAGCGAGGGTGAGAAAAAAGTTGAGGGCGCTGGATGGAACTTTGGAAACTTCCTGAAATGTGACTATAGGGTGTATCCTCAAATGATGAAATTATTTCATTACCAGAAATTGAAGGTGGCGGGCAGATTAGGCCTACGAACCTGACCGGGAACAGGGCTCTGAGCCAGTTTGACCTGCATGAGATCCCATGACTCACCGGGAGGCTGGAGTAGTTCTTGCGTTAGCTCTGGGCTTTTCAATTTGGGTCGGGTTTATCGACAGGATTAACGCTGTTGTGCCCGCTCTGAACCCAACTTGAATAGACAAATCTAGGGTTAGCTCGATTATGAATCGGGCCTGTCTTGTTCGGAAATGATGATATGTTGGATGAATGAAATTGGAAATTACAAGAATTCGGACCTAATTAACAAAAAATGGTCCATTAAAAAATGGCTCATTAGTTAAATGGAGTCTCAGTCAGGGTCCAGTGGAGCGTTGCAGCCGATTTCAGCGGAGCTACGACCCCCAACTTTGGTGACCAAAATTTTCGAAGGAAAAACATGTCGGAAATTGTTACGAACTTGCAGCTTCAACGATATTACTTTGAAAAATTGCATTTTGCTGACCAAAACCCTTATGATTTTATTCTGAATTTCGTAATTTGCCAATCTGCGATTCAAAAGCCAGTTTCAAAGTATAGTTTCACGCAGAATTCGGCAATCTATGAAGCCTTGCTCAGGAATTTCTGATAAAGTTACATGCTACATGTGACCTTCAAAATAGTAAGTATGTTGCACGGTGCGAGTTGACTTACACGTTACATAAAGTACTGACGGGTAACTTAAATGGGTTATTTTATCGCACATGTAACTTACCTCGAGGCGGGCTGTTTTCTAGGGAGGTATACGACGCACTCTCGAGGCAGGACTAGAATGTCGGTAGCGTCGTCATTTCAGTTACCCAAGTTTGAGGTACTTCGGACCGCACACAGGAGACACCGCCTAGCCGGTGGCGCCCTCGGAATGCTCGGTGAGCATGCCGCTTGATGGTGCGCCGAACGCGTCGCGTGTGGGATGGCCGCGTCGCATGTAGGTGTCACTTAACATGTAACAACGGGGAAAGTTACTTGCAATGTTGTGGATCATGGGAGCAAGTTACATGATACTTTAATCAAAAATCTGGTCAAGTTACACGTAACATAGCTTCAAGCTACTTGTAAACTTAAAGTAAGTTGCGTGAAGCCATCATGCAACTCGCGTTAAAGTCTCAGGTAACTTGTTCAGAAATTCCTGAGTGAAAATATATGGGTGACAGTTTCATTCTAGCCGAGTTGTACTCAGAAAACTAATTTGCTTGGGGTGGGTGAAAACTGAAAAAGCGACTGAAAAATTCGTTCCAGTTCCAAACGCTACTTCTTCCACGGGAAGAGCCGGAATTGTTGCGAAATAAACGTTGATTTTAGTTCATCGTTGTAGAGTGGACCTTGTTTTCGTATCGGACCAAGTCTGTTTTGTTGTGACTTTTTGATGAAGTTTTGAGTGGTGCTATTCGCCTTTGAGCACCTCCGTATTCAGACTTTTACATGATTTATGAATATTTCTAGCAGAAACAATATTTATCTTCATATCGCCAGTTTGCCTTACCATCCTAAACTTGGACATTGGTCCTAACTTATTGCACATGCGATTACAGTTTCTATTCAATTTCTGTAATCCCCATCGTCTGTAAAATGCCGTAGTCTTTTTTAGGATGGTGACAAGTTCTTCAAGATGCCGGAAGTTTATATTCGAGGATCAACAGTGAAGTATCTACGCATCCCTGAGACGGTAAGTGTAGTACATTCTCATGTTTTGTGCTCGTATACATCATTTCTGTGGTAGTTTTTGCTATTCATATCCTGAGATCTCTTTTGAAGGTCGTTGATCTGGTGAAAAACGAAGTGAGTGAAGTCCGTCGACAACAGAAGGATCAACAGAGAGCGCGCAAGCAGATTGGAGGACGTGGAGGTGGAGCACCTCGAGGCGGAAGAGGTGGCTATCGAGGAAGGGGAAAATAGAGCGCCATTTGCTCTCATGTCTATAAACGTCTGATGGGTTTTCACCTCTTGCATCTCACGAATTTTCATTACTCGTTTAAGTCAATGAACTGTGAAACTAGTTTTTATTTCTATTTCATTTATGCATTTAAAGGTTTTTTGTTGTATGCCTGGCGATTGTGTACATGCTTTCATCGATAGTTATGATTTGAAAATTGATAAAATGCGTATACGGTTAGCATTCTTTCATTGTGGATTATTTTTACATGATTTCATATTCACAGGATCGTGTAAGTTGTTATAGTTCATTTATTTTTGTTTCTTTATGGATGAGCACAGCGTGTTGAAAAAGAAACCAAAACAGCAATTCTGAAAGTTGGGCTCCGCAGAAAAGGTCAAGGATTCGGCATTGCTCCTAAATGTCGTGAAATTGTCTTATTGGATTTGGCTCTCAACTTGATTTTTCAAATGTAGTGAAATTGTCGAATTGATTTGGCTGTGATGATACTATATGCAGATAACATAATCATTAAATGTAGTGAAATTGTTGCAAACGGATTTGGCAGGAGCTCTATCAATTATCACAGTCAAATCACGCGTCAGAAGGTCCTCTGGCGAGCGAATGAAGACAAAAAGAAAAAAATAATAATCCTCAGTCAACAATGCTGAACGAAACGTGGCCTTATGGGCTAGAATTAAGGTTTCCAAACGCTATTCTGCCTTTTCAGTGTGGCCTTTTCAGGTACCAGACCTTCCCTCACCGATGAGATAAAATTCATGAAAACGAAATCTAACGCAATTTACTCGCTACTGACTATGTCTTCGTGTCCTCAACGCTTTCACGGTTCGAATTGTATAGAAACGTTTTGCTGGTAGGTTTATTCCTGTTCTCATTCGATTCAATATGCGCTCCAAGGAAAACCCCTTCTGACGCGTGATTTGACTGTGATAATTGATAGAGCTCCTGCCAAATCCGTTTGCAACAATTTCACTACATTTAATGATTATGTTATCTGCATATAGTATCATCACAGCCAAATCAATTCGACAATTTCACTACATTTGAAAAATCAAGTTGAGAGCCAAATCCAATAAGACAATTTCACGACATTTAGGAGCAATGCCGAATCCTTGACCTTTTCTGCGGAGCCCAACTTTCAGAAATTTCACAACTTTTTACAAGGGTTTCCCTTCTACAATATCGTCAAGCTCTAAAAGGCAAGTTGTTTTTCTTTGAAACATAGTGGTAGAAATGAAGAAACAGCTGCTAGGATTGCAAGATAATAGTTGCAACGCGGCTTCCTACAGACAAGATACAAGGCATATACTTTTTGAATTTAAAAATCGAGAAAATGAAGAAATGAGTTTTAAAATGACCCAATTGTACAGGGTTGGGGCACAATCCTAGACGGGGGAGAGGGGGGCACCCACCATTCAAATTCAAGACAGAAGTGAAATGAACCACCCATTGGTAAGGCTACCAGTCGGAGTATTTTCATGAAGTTTCTATAAAAACAATGATTGATAGCAGTATCAGACATCTTTTATCAGAATTTTCCATCATTTCTATGAGTCTTGGGTGGCCTCACCCCGTCTAGGATAGACCCAGGGTCAGTCGCTCTAGCCAAACTTCACCGGTTCTTGCTGACGTGGCTCGTCTGCTCCGGCCCATATGTCTGATTCGGAACAAGAACGATAGTTAAATACATCGTACGCGCAGAAAACCGTATATTATTTTTTCATGTTTTTGCGTAGCTTGGCCCCTCTAGTGAACGAAAATGTTGAAGGGGCCCATGAAAAACCTTCATTTTTCTTTCAACTCCCTTCTTCATTGAAGAAAAGTCAATCGGAACACATTGTAAATACGAATTTGAATTTCGCGCCAAAATCATTTTAAGAGTTTTTTTGCATGTGGAGTTCGTGCCGTAACTATTTTTCCTGTTGTCTTACGGTCGCACCAACATTCTAGGAAAAAGTGCTAGATGACTGGTGAGAATTGGTGGCGGATATTAATCTTTGACGCCTTCCAACCTCATCGTCCAACATTTTTGACGCGCCAAAGTTTACCAGTGTGATCTACCGGGCTCAATCATAAAATTGAGCCTGAAAATGGAAATTGATTTCCAGCACGAACGATAGTTAAGTGCGCTAGAAGAGGACTACCGTAACCTTAGGAATGATGTTATTCGGCTCTCTTAAACAAATTTGATGATACCCAATTGATCAATGATAAAGATAAAAGAAGTGAAGAGCGGTGTGTCTTCATTCACACACCGTCCTTCTCCAGAGGTCAGCAGCTGAGGATCTGCCTGGACTACAAGCAGAAAAACAACACCAGCGGTAGTGAAGATATAGCGAATTCGGAGTCAGAACTTAGAAAATTTTAGAGCCAACTCGAGTGAGATTACAATAGCCTTGTTCTGGCGCAATTGCCTATCGCTCTTGTTGATTCGGAGGCATGACTTGCATACGGTGTCCTGGACATTAAACGGAGGTCCTGCACAGGTCCCATGATGTCCTGCACACTCCTACTGAGGTCCTGCACAGGTCCCATGATGTTCTGCACACCCCTACTGAGGTCCTGCACAGGTCCCATGATGTCCTGCACACCCCTTCTGGGGTCCTGCACACGTCCCATGATGTCCTGCCCACTCCTACTAAGGTCTTGCACACGTTCCATGATGTCCTGCACACCCCTACTGAGGTCCTGCACAGGTCCCTCTTGCACACGATCCATGATGTCCTGCACACCACTACTGAGGTCCTGCACAGGTCCCATGATGTCTTGCACACCCCTTCTGGGGTCCTGCACACGTCCCATGATGTCCTGCCCACTTATACTGCGGTCCTGCACACGTACAATGATGTCCTGCACACTCCTACTAAGGTTTTGCACACGTTCCATGATGTCCTGCACACTCCTACTGAGGTCCCGCACACATTCTACGACGTCCTGCACACCCCTACTGGGGTCCTGCGCACGTCCCATGATGTCCTGTCCACTCCTAATACGGTCCTGCACACGTTCCATGATGTCCTGCACACTCCTACTGAGGTCCTGCACAGGTCCCATGATGTCCTGCACACTCCTACTAACGTCTTGCACACGATCCATGATGTCCTGCTCACTCCTACTAAGGCCCTGCACAGGTCCCATGATGTCCTGCACACTCCTACTGAGGTCCTGCACAGGTCCCATGATGTCCTGCACACTCCTACTAAGGTCTTGCACACGTTCCATGATGTCCTGCACACTCCTACTGAGGTCCTGCACAGGTCCCATGATGTCCTGCACACTCCTACTAAGGTCTTGCACACGTTCCATGATGTCCTGCACACTCCTACTGAGGTCCTGCGCACATTCTACGACGTCCTGCACACCCCTACTGGGGTCCTGCACACGTCCCATGATGTCCTGTCCACTCCTACTACGGTCCTGCACACGTTCCATGATGTCCTGCACACTCCTACTGAGGTCCTGCACAGGTCCCATGATGTCCTGCACACTCCTACTAAGGTTTTGCACACGTTCCATGATGTCCTGCACACTCCTACTTAGGTCCTGCACATTCTACGACGTCCTGCACACCCCTACTGGGGTCCTGCACACGTCCCATGATGTCCTGTCCACTCCTAATACGGTCCTGCACACGTTCCATGATGTCCTGCACACTCCTACTGAGGTCCTGCACAGGTCCCATGATGTCCTGCACACTCCTACTAACGTCTTGCACACGATCCATGATGTCCTGCACACTCCTACTGAGGTCCTGCACAGGTCCCATGATGTCCTGCACACTCCTACTGAGGTCCTGCACAGGTCCCATGATGTCCTGCACACTCCTACTAAGGTCTTGCACACGTTCCATGATGTCCTGCACACTCCTACTGAGGTCCTGCACAGGTCCCATGATGTCCTGCACACTCCTACTAAGGTCCTGCACACGTTCCATGATGTCCTGCACACTCCTACTGAGGTCCTGCACACATTCTACGACGTCCTGCACACCCCTACTGGGGTCCTGCACACGTCCCATGATGTCCTGTCCACTCCTACTACGGTCCTGCACACGTTCCATGATGTCCTGCACACTCCTACTGAGGTCCTGCACACATTCTACGACGTCCTGCACACCCCTACTGGGGTCCTGCACACGTCCCATGATGTCCTGCACCTTCCTACTGAGGCCCTGCACAGGTCCCATGATGTCCTGCACACTCCTACTAAGGTCTTGCACACGTTCCATGATGTCCTGCACACGTCCCATGATGTCCTGTCCACTCCTAATACGGTCCTGCACAGGTCCCATGATGTCCTCCACACTCCTACTGAGGTCCTGCACAGGTCCCATGATGTCCTGCACACTCCTACTAAGGTCTTGCACACGTTCCATGATGTCCTGCACACCCCTTCTGGGGTCCTGCACACGTCCCATGATGCCCTGCCCACGTCTACTATGGTCCTGCACACGTACAATGATGTCCTGCACACTCCAACTGAGGTCCTGCACAGGTCCCATGGTGTCCTGCACACCCCTACTAAGGTCTTGCACACGATCCATGATGTTCTGCACACCCCTACTGAGGTCCTGCACAGGTCCCATGATGTCCTGCACACCCCTTCTGGGGTCCTGCACACGTCCCATGATGTCCTGCCCACTCCTACTAAGGTCTTGCACACGTTCCATGATGTCCTGCACACCCCTACTGAGGTCCTGCACAGGTCCCATGGTGTCCTGCACACTCCTACTAAGGTCTTGCACACGATCCATGATGTCCTGCACACCACTACTGAGGTCCTGCACAGGTCCCATGATGTCTTGCACACCCCTTCTGGGGTCCTGCACACGTCCCATGATGTCCTGCCCACTTATACTACGGTCCTGCACACGTACAATGATGTCCTGCACACCCCTACTAAGGTTTTGCACACGTTCCATGATGTCCTGCACACTCCTACTGAGGTCCCGCACACATTCTACGACGTCCTGCACACCCCTACTGGGGTCCTGCGCACGTCCCATGATGTCCTGTCCACTCCTAATACGGTCCTGCACACGTTCCATGATGTCCTGCACACTCCTACTGAGGTCCTGCACAGGTCCCATGATGTCCTGCACACTCCTACTAACGTCTTGCACACGATCCATGATGTCCTGCTCACTCCTACTGAGGTCCTGCACAGGTCCCATGATGTCCTGCACACTCCTACTGAGGTCCTGCACAGGTCCCATGATGTCCTGCACACTCCTACTAAGGTCTTGCACACGTTCCATGATGTCCTGCACACTCCTACTGAGGTCCTGCACAGGTCCCATGATGTCCTGCACACTCCTACTAAGGTCTTGCACACGTTCCATGATGTCCTGCACACTCCTACTGAGGTCCTGCGCTCATTCTACGACGTCCTGCACACCCCTGCTGGGGTCCTGCACACGTCCCATGATGTCCTGTCCACTCCTACTACGGTCCTGCACACGTTCCATGATGTCCTGCACACTCCTACTGAGGTCCTGCACAGGTCCCATGATGTCCTGCACACTCCTACTAAGGTTTTGCACACGTTCCATGATGTCCTGCACACTCCTACTGAGGTCCCGCACACATTCTACGACGTCCTGCACACCCCTACTGGGGTCCTGCACACGTCCCATGATGTCCTGTCCACTCCTAATACGGTCCTGCACACGTTTCATGATGTCCTGCACACTCCTACTGAGGTCCTGCACAGGTCCCATGATGTCCTGCACACTCCTACCAACGTCTTGCACACGATCCATGATGTCCTGCAATACTTCCTACTGAGGTCCTGCCCAGGTCCCATGATGTCCTGCACACTCCTACTGAGGTCCTGCACAGGTCCCATGATGTCCTGCACACTCCTACTAAGGTCTTGCACACGTTCCATGATGTCCTGCACACTCCTACTGAGGTCCTGCACAGGTCCCATGATGTCCTGCACACTCCTACTAAGGTCCTGCACACGTTCCATGATGTCCTGCACACTCCTACTGAGGTCCTGCACACATTCTACGACGTCCTGCACACCCCTACTGGGGTCCTGCACACGTCCCATGATGTCCTCTGTCCACTCCTACTACGGTCCTGCACACGTTCCATGATGTCCTGCACACTCCTACTGAGGTCCTGCACACATTCTACGACGTCCTGCACACCCTACTGGGGTCCTGCACGTCCCATGATGTCCTGCACCTTCCTACTGAGGCCCTGCACAGGTCCCATGATGTCCTGCACACTCCTACTAAGGTCTTGCACACGTTCCATGATGTCCTGCACACGTCCCATGATGTCCTGTCCACTCCTAATACGGTCCTGCACAGGTCCCATGATGTCCTGCACACTCCTACTAAGGTCTTGCACACGTTCCATGATGTCCTGCACACTCCTACTGAGGTCTTGCACACGTTCCATGATGTCCTGCCCACTCCTACTGAGGTCCTGCACACATTCTACGACGTCCTGCACACCCCTACTGGGGTCCTGCACACGTTCCATGATGTCCTGCACACTCCTACTAAGGTCCTGCACACGTTCGATGATGTCCTGCATACTCCTACTGAGGCCCTGCCCATATTCTACGACGTCTTGCACACCCCTACTGAGGTCTCACATAGTCAACCGACACTTCAGCACATCCTGCGACGCTTTCTTATCGATGGTGCGCTTTGAACGAATACGCGCCGCGGTCAAGTACATCAACCCGCACAGCGTCCTCTTCCGAGCCGGACGTTCAAAGTACACCACCCTGGAGAGCAAGGTGTATATGGAGTCTAAGAAAACAATGACTGATAACGAAAAACCCACCATTTTCATAAAATATTCTTGAGAGGCCGGTTTCCGAGTTTCAAACGCTCGTTAGGGGCCCAGAAGTCATTATGGTGAGTTCTGACAATTATTTTCGTCATTCCCGTGGCCGATTACCTCTAGTCACAAATTTTCGAGCGATTTGGTCCACGCCTTCCAAAAAAATGGCTTTCGACGGACGGAGGTGGAGGCGGAGGCGGAGGCGGAGGCGGAGGCGGTGGTGGAGGCGGTGGTGGAGAACGTTTTTGCGTACTTTGAGAGGTCATAACTTTAGAAAGCGGGGACCAGTTGGGATGAAAAGTTGCACACATATGTAATTTCTTGCAGCGCGTCGAATAGTGTACAGCTCATACCTCTGTTGACGGTATGAATAGGTGATCTCATTGTAGTGCATCCGCGCGGGAAAAGATCAAAGCCAAATCCTGGTGAGCGCTTCGCGCTCACCACAATTTCTCATTTAAGAATATCAATGCCGTGTGCGGGCAATTTGTGTGGCAGTAGAAGAGAAAAATCGAGAACAGGATGCACAGCTTGCGGCGACGGAAAAAGGCGATTTTGTGGTTGCGTATTCCCACAAAGCATGCTGTAGGTTGCGCCATAATCGACAGCAATGTTGCAGTTTACTGCTGATTTGCGAGGAAAAAACATCGGGAACGTTGAGAAACTGCGAGTTTTTCCCCACACACAAACATTGTCAATGGACAAGTCTGTACCATAGATACACGCAGGAATAAGAAGAAACCTTTTATTTTTATTTTTTTGTAATTCTCTATTTTTCTTGTTATTCCTGCGTGTATCCATGTTAATGACTTCAGGGGTGCGTTCCAAGAACGTTCCCACGACGTCGTGGGAGAACAAATAGCCTTCCCATGGACAAATTTGCTTTCCATGGCTACAAATTATAACTGGGAATTGCGTCCACTTGGCCGTAGCTACGGTTCCATGGAAGCCTTCTGCCATGGGAAGTTACTCTTTCGGAATAGACGACCCATTCCGGTAAAAAAGTTTTCGCATGTGGGTACAGAATCATTTTGTCATGTTTCTGCTCCTAAACATGTAGAAGCACAGAGCAGCCTGTAAAATTTATGCAAAGAACATATATAAAACGCCTCGAAATTCCAATTCTTTTAGGTGGGTCGTCCATTTTGAAAGAGTACCCATGGGAATGTTTTTGGAACGCATCCCAGGTGTATTGATAATGCTTGGTCGGGGACTGACCATTTCTCAGCGTTTTTTTTTCTTCA
Organism: Aplectana chamaeleonis; assembly: GCA_029168955.1. Taxonomy (NCBI): domain Eukaryota; kingdom Metazoa; phylum Nematoda; class Chromadorea; order Rhabditida; family Cosmocercidae; genus Aplectana; species Aplectana chamaeleonis. The sequence continues at coordinate 31,978 of JAPDOI010000828.1, read as the reverse complement.
GAATTCAGGAAAAAATTACAACTCTGCCGTCGGTTATGGCACAACCTACAGTATGCTTGGTGGAAGTACGCAGCCGCACAACCGCTTTCTTTCCGTTGCCGTGGACTGTACCAATACGTGTTGGTGTGAGGGGGTTTCCGTTTGGTCGCATTTGTATGTATATGTATAATGCATAGAGGCTAGTCTGTGCGTGCATACGGGCCTCGCCGCTGATCGCCGTTCGGCCCGTGAGACCAGGGATGTGCGGCAAACGATTTTGAAAAATAGGCAAACGGAAATCGACAAATTTTGTTCAAAAATGGCCGGCGAACGGCAATCGACAAACGGCAAAATAAAAAAATCTCTTTCAAAAACCATGCAAATGTTCTAAAAGTAGCGGTAAAAATACTTCTTTCTCATGCACAAATCGTATTTCGATAGCCAGATAAGAAATGGTTCCTGAATAGTGTGCGGCCGACTGTCCTTGAACCACGGCATTTTGTTCTAGTTCAATAACGCCACGAGGTTTTTCAATAATACCACAAGAAATTTAACCTCTTACTTTGGTACAATACCTGATGGGCATTCTATTGAACACTGGTAATGGGAATGTTGTGGTGAAAGGATAGTAATTTTTCGCGGTTCTCTACTATCAACCCTTTTCGGAATATGTAGTAGTCATGCAATTGCTTCGTGTTTCAAATTTATCGCACGAAATTTAGAGTATCGCGCAATCCAATTTAAGGGGATGAGCATTCGAAAGTAGTTTAAAAAAGAAAGAGGTCAGTGTGCCCCTACTTGACGTGATTATTTTTTACGAGCGTAGGAGCCCTTCTCTTGCGGAAATCGCCGCTGCGACTCCGCGATAAAGCCATACCGGCTCCGCGAAAGGTGCCAGAGCGGCTCCGCGAAAGTGCCGCTGCGGCACCGCGATGGGTGGCTGCGTCTTTACAAAAATAGGACCAACTGAGAGTAACTTATATAAAATTAATCGTGAGCCATACTACAACTGGGCGGGGCCTACGAGTTGAAGTGTGCACCTACGGTTGTTAGGTCCTTTATCTGATTAGGAAACTTTCTCAGAGTTCGCGGCGTACTCATTTCGTGCCTCACGGTGTGTTTACTGTTTAACCGGAATTTAGATCAAAGATAATCACGTGAAAAAATGCAACTAAAACGCAAGTTCCCGAACAGCCTTGGGAACGTTGCTGAGAAACGGCTAAATATTCGACATCTCTCCCCCTGTGACCTTTAAAATTTCTTCTGAACTGCGCGCTAATAACTCAAATACATTGAATGGGCTAGTTTTTCAAGCTTTCCACCAATACGACTCCTAAAAAACCGCGGTTTGCTCAAACCACCTCCTTCCCAAACTGTACGCCACCCCTTATTCCGAACACCGTCGACTCCGTCAATCCAGTTTATAGTCAGGCAGCGAATTTAACCGAAACGAATGTTCCCCACAACGTGTACATCCTCCCCCACCCTTTTAACTCAGAACTCCAACTTTCAACTTGGTAGCATGTTTCTCAGCGTAATTGTGAGCATAATAGGAGATGGCAAAGTGCATAACCCCACAAACTGCCAGTGAAGTCCAACGTCCTCCACACGACGCTTTGAAAAATGTCTGAAAGAAATTGAGCTCTGAACCCTTTGTGCCCTCTCCTGAAAACGTTTAGGGTGTTATTTCTTGTCCCGATGAACCCTACATTTATTGATCAAGCCTCAGCAAGGAGAGTGTTGTGAATTCGGTACTCTTCGAGACAAGAGGACCCACACGAGCATGACACTACAATACTAGCAATTGCTTTGACATGACCGCACGGTAGATAACACCAACTGGCTTGAAGTTTTGAAGTACGTATAGCCTGTCTCCCTACTTTCGAGTCGGTCGCTGCAAGGCTTATGGGATTTACCATGCGCGTCCTAATCGCGGCGTTTGTTATCTATTGCGCACTTTTTTGCCGAATTTTGTCGAAAAGTGAGAGGAAAAACGGCAAACGACAATCGTCAAAAATCGTCCAAAAACGGCCGGCAATCGGCAACCGGCAAACGGGGATTGCCGCACATCCCTGCGTGAGACCCCCGTCAGAGATGGTCGGTCGAGTCCGGGCTGGAAAAACCGATCTCGGTTGCATTGGTCCTGCCCGGTGTGCGCTTAGAACACCCGTATCGACTGGCTGGATTGCGGAAGGAAGGAGATGGTTGCAGAAGGACTCAGTGGGTTGATTTTTCTGCACACGTCTGCCACTATTTCAGTGCGTATCGACCGGGTGGGACTCAGTTCATCGACCACCTCTGAACTGGGCAATTGTCAATCATTGGTCCGCGATTGCGTCTCGACACTTTGCGGCCTCACGCTCCCGAGTCGGAAGAGTTTCCAGCGCCGCAGCCGCCGATCTGTTGACTCTGTGTGGGTTTTGGAAACAGGAAACTAAACGAAAATGCAGAAAACTGTTTAAAAAAGCCACATCGAGTCGACTTCGGCGCTGGAAACTCGACCGACTCGAGCGCGTGCAGCCGCAAAGCGTGTCGGGACGCAATTGCGGACCGGAATTTGGCCCAGAGAAGCACAATAGATACGCATAGTACAAAAAATTCCCCAAAAATGGCTCATTCTACAATACCGCTCGTAGGATTCGGTCAGAAAGCGAGCGAGATCGTGTTTTCGCGTCTTTTTCGTCTTTTTTGTATAACTCGCTTCAAACTCAATTTTGAGCGAAACTAAGGGGATATTCGTGACCCTGGCAAACAGGGCAGCCCAATGGTTTAGCTTTTGTGGTGATTACGTTGAGAACTACAAAAGTTTCGCAAGCAGCCAGGTTTGTGAATACGGTACCGTGATGGATGGGGCGCTACCGTCTCCGCCTGCGTCTCGCTGTGCCTACCGTATATAGAGAGCTGGATGATTGCGAAATTTTTAATGTTCTCAACGAAATCCTTACATTAGCTTCACCGTTGGATAGCCCTCAACGCCAGGATCATAAATATCCCCCTAGTTTCGCTCAAAGTCGACGTTGAAGCGAGTTATATAAAAAAGACGAAAAAGACGCAAAAACCTGACCTCGCTCGATTTCTGACCAAATCCTAAGAGCGGTATTGTAACCTTATCAAAAAAAAACATTGATTTAGAAAAGTATTCCTAAGATTTTTTGAACTTTTTTTTCAAATCGCGGTAAGTTCGCGCAAAACTGCAACTTAACGTGAGCTGACAGAGAAATTGGAAACAGTGTGTGAATGGGGAAAAAGATGGATAGAAAGATCCTCCGGAGGACTTTTTCCAAAGCTATCCATCTTTTTCTTTAATCATATACTATTTCCATTTTCTCTGTCAGCTCGCTTTAAGCCTCTTTCATAGTTTGCCGGCCGACTTCGGACGACTCGTTATCAAATTTGATAAGTTAATATAGATAAGATGGGTAGGGTAGATAGATATTACACATTCGATAACGAATCGTCCGACGTCGGTCGGGCAAGTGTGAAAGAGGCTTTAGAGGCATCGTTCGCGCTGGAAACCAATTTCTATTTTTCAGGCTCAATTTCATGAATGAGCCCGGTAGACCACACCGGTGAGCTTCGGCGCGTCAAAAACGTTGGGTTATGAGGTTGGAAGGGGTCAAAGGTGAGGATCCGCCACCAGTTCTCACCAGTCATCTAGCACTTTTTCATAGAATGTTGATGCGACCGTCAAACAACATGAAAAAGCAGTTACGGCACAAACTCCACATACAACTTCGAAAAGGACAGTGACGAGGCCTCCAAGTGCAGAAAAATTTCAAAAACGATTCAAATTCTTATTTACAATGTGTTCCAATTGACTTTTCTTTACAAATCATGGGCCCCCTCGACATTTTCGTTGAGAAAGGGTTTTGTTCATTAGAGAGGCCAAGTTACGGAAAAAGATGAAAAAATAATATGCGGTTTTCCGCGCGTACGATGCCTTAAAAGCAGTGTTCACGATAATCTCGATGTTGAGATTAATCGCTAACTCGATTAATTGGACCCCTGGTAAAACTGAAATCGTGAACGCTGCCTTTAAGTTGACAGTGGATAGTCCAACTCCAATGTGGTGCTTCAGTTTCTGTTCCAGGGCTTCGACAGATTGTGGCGTAGCAAAAGAAGCAGGAAGTATTTGTGCGACACACGTGTGAAGGGACTCTGAGAAAGTATGCCGCCGCAGTGCCAGGAAACTATCGCGACCCTCGATTGTGCCGCGATAGCTCCACGGTAGTACCGCATCAGCTCCGTTATGATTACTGTGCAGTGGAGATTCTGTTAAAGTTTTTTGAGGGTCGACAACGCCGCGAAAGTGCCGCGGCAGTTTCTTGTTGGAACCGCACGAACTCCGCGAGGATGCATCAGCGAATCCGCGTCGACTACAATTCGCTGTTCTGTGTGGTAGAACGAGGCTGTTGCTGGTTCAATAGCCCAGATTTGACGTGCATCCCGTACCTCCTAGGTTGCAATAACGGCAGTCTGTCATTCATAAGGCAGAGGACCTGAGCACCGCTGGTGTCTGTTTTCGTTCTTACAAGGGACGACCCCCCGGGGGAGGAGACGTCCTGAAAAAAGTTCTTCTAAAAGTAGTGGGGGATGGATATAGTAACATTACTGTATGTTGGGTTTTAGCTAAGGGCTTTCCGATGTTCCAGAAAAAAGAAAAAAACTATTTGAAACTACCTGTAGCCTCCTACTCGGAGCAGCTGGAGTGAGTTCCTATTTCGGCACACATTGAGTTACAATAAAATTGCCCTATACAAGGTTTGACGGTTTGATTCTGGCCCATTCGTGAGATATAGGCCGTTTCCGAGCTCGCTGTGCATTCCATTTCTCGTATCACTTGATTGAAGTTGCTAAACCAACTGTGCGGGGATGGTCGAGAGGATAACGATGGGGAATGCTAAACTACGAAGGGTTGCGGGTTCGATTCCGGCAATGCATCCTCTGGAAAAATTGTTTTGCATTTGTTCGATTGCTTATCCACGAGGTTTCTCATTCACGTGTTAGCTTGCTTTTTCTAATCTGACTGGATTTACAATTTCTATCGCGTGAATCCCTGTAGTATGTGAACATTTCCTCACCTTATTCAAAAATTATCCTTCTCTTCTTCTTGTGCTGGCATTTCGAGTTCATTGAGAATTATTGTAATGTTAGCATCTTCTAACTTTGTATACCTTTTCTTAAGTAAAAGAGAACACCTTTCTTTAACACATAAAATTCGTTCGCGGATCATCGGAGAAAAAAGCATTGCCATTGTAAGAAGCAAAGCGATGAACTCTTTCTTAAAAATTATCATCATGGCCGCAGTTTTCGTTTTCAGAAGGCGACAATAGTTAAGTGGTGGTGGTTTCAAATGCAATAAACGTGACCCAAATTTTCAAGAAAATACCGGGTGTGAACCCCAATGGTAAGCACAGCTGCACAATAGAGTACAATAATTTATTACACAACACACAACAAAATTATTACTAACAATCTGGTGACAAAAACAATGTATTAGAAATTTCCCATGACGACCCTTTTTCAAATGAGGATTCTTGACCAGCCCAGCGGTGAACGTCCTTGGCCCTTTACGCAAAACCTGTCCTAAACCTAAGCCGAACCCTGCAAAACCACTACTGGACTCACCGAGAGCGAACACTGCAATCAATGCAATGTTACAGGCTAATCCCAACACCCCAGGAACAGTAATAGACGGAAGGCACGGAACCAGAAAGGACCCGAATCCTGCAAACGCACGCAAAGGACAATGAGCGAGCAGAGCGAGCTATTTCCCAGAATCAACGGACCGAGGACAAACCGATCCGGAGCCACGACAGAACCACGAACTCCCCTCTCGTCGACGAATTTGGGCCTCGTTGACAATTTATTCCCGCCGTTTCTATTACCGTACATTCCGTGCTCCAATCGCACTCACCCTTTAATCAATCAATCCGGCCCTCAACGTTCACCGCTAGGCCTGTTACTTTCTAGCTGCATGGATAACACCAGTGAGTTTCCATTTACTTTTCTAGTATTATCTCACATGCCGCCCCCGGTTTGAGACCGTTACACTCGGTCTCCACTCCCGCCTCTTGCTGCCGCTGGACGCTGCGGAGCGTTCCTCTCAGTCCGACTTCCAACATATGCTCAAAGTCACGCGACCATCCTTCCACATGTGCATGATGCATTATGCCATCCTTCCCAATGGCCGAGGCGAACAGAGCGACATTCATGCATTTGGACCGAAAATAGGCGTACGCGAAGGCTAGGCTCTTTGGCGTCACCACGTGACAACTTCCGTCGCAGATCCACTTCACCTTTTGCGCAAGTGTTCCACATCCCTGCTACAGTTCAATACTTCGCGCGGCCTCCAGCAAGTTGTCGATCTTGTGCGAGTACGCGAGGTCCGAAAATCTGGGTATGAACATTCCCACAACGATCTTTGTACAGTCTTTACAGTTCGGGATATCCATAGCCAACGATTCTCCACCCCGCACCAACTTCCGTCCAGAACAACGATACTGTACATGCAGCAGATGCGAGCGATCAGGCACGGCGAACAATCCTTCCCCGCTGAACGAATAGGCATCAGAGGCTCGTGGCGTCACACTTATCCGTCTCACACACACTCTCCTCCTCCTCTGATCACGCTTGGACTTGCACGGCAGAGGTTCTCCGCCGATTTCGTTCGGACATTTAGATACTGAGGGGCCACAATCAAAAACCGGCACTTGAGGTACTGCCTCCGGGTTCGTCACTAATGAGCACCCTTTCAACGTGATACACTGCACTGAATGTGGCGTCACATAGCTCTGACTCCCACAACCGCGGAACCCTGTTGCTTCCCGGATACCTCGTCTGATGCTACCACCTCAGTACGCTCATCCGAGCCATTTGGCGAGTCGCTCTCTCGCACTAGTTTATACCCCAGCTGCGGCAACACGTTAGTCCCTAAGATCACCTCATCGTCGTCGGCTCTGTTTACGTATACTTTAGCTTGGACCTCCCGTCCAGCCTGTTCACCTTCTCGCAGGGTCACCTCAACAGTAGTTGCAAACTCCATGACGTTGCCCGATGCATCAAAAATCTCTGGAGCATCATCCATGGAATGTTCGGTAACGCTGCCGTCGATATTGTACCCATCTTCCTTTGCCTTCAGCAACGCCTCGGCCGGTATAATGGAAATCTCCGACCCCGTGTCTTACAGTCCTTTCCATTTCCTTCCGAAAAGCTCCACCACCGTTGTGGATTTCTTTCCGAATACCGGGCACGCTGATTCTGACTCCCCCCTTGAGGAAATCACGGGCATCGTATCGGACGAAACGTCCTTGGCTAATGCTCCCACACAGCGCTCTCCTTGCCAGTCTCCACTTGACTTATCACCATGGAGCACTGCAGACTCAGCACTTACCCTATGTCCAGGAACCAACGCATGGGCGTCGTACCTACGGTTGCATCCAACCGAGTACACCTCGCCACAGCTGCGCATGCTATTTTTGTACGCTGCACATCCCTCTGGTTCTGTACATGAACCCCCTTCTGAGACAGCAACCGTACGCCGCAGCACACTCGCAGCTGATTTTCCCTGACCACTTGTGCTTCCCGCGGTCGAATCCGCACTCACGGCAGAGACTCCAGACCGCACCTCATCTGTTTGTCTGGGATACGTGTCTTTCTTACAGAGCTCATATCCCAAGTGTGGGAGTAGGTTGGTTCCAACGATCACTTCTCCCTTCGCCTTGCTCACATGCATCTTGGCCAGAACCGTAGACGCTTGCGCCCCGGCCTCTTTCACTGGTATCTCGACTACTGCCACAACACGTAATCGGTTCCCTGATACCTCTTGCACGGGACGGGACCCTTCCAAGGAGTGCTCAACCACTTCCCGGTCAATATCTATCCCGTCCTTTTTGGCTTGTATCAGCACTTCCGCAGGCAAGATTGTGGTTTCGGAACCTGTGTCTAACAGTGCATCCCAGTGCCTTCCGAAAATCTCCACCTTCGAAGCTGACTTTTTGCCGAACAATGGACACACAACCTTCCGTGGCTGCACCTGCCCATTTCTTTGAGATTGAGACTGACCGTTTGAGCGGCAGACTGCTGCCGTCAGGCGTGCAGAAAGTGACCCGGCCTTCTGACTGCACTTTGACTTGGGCTCCACCTTCGAATCAGTACAGTCTTTCGCTCGATGTCCCGACTTCTGGCAGGTAAAGCACAACATCTCTCCCGACTGCGTTTTCGCAACTTTACCACCTGACGATCGACACGTCATGACGGCAAGGCGCGCAGACAACGAGGTTCTAGGCGGTGGACCTGTTTCCCGACAGTCACTCGCAAAGTGGCCCTTACCCTGGCACTTGAAGCATGTCGTCTCCTTCTTGCGGGTACTCTCCGGCTTACTCTGCTCCTTTTTAGTGGACTGCTCCATTGGGTCACCATCCGTCCGACGCGTTGGGTTGCTTTTACCCGCCTCGGTTGCTCTGTCATTGTAACTGCTAGTAGCCCCCTCACTTAGGGTATTTCGTAGCGTCAAGTTCCTACGCTCAATTCGCTTGGCCGTTTCTTTCAGCTTATTGTACGCGTCATCTTCCTCTTCCAACGCCTCAATAAGGTGATAAGAATCTCTCCAATGAGCTAGCTGTTGGTACAGCAGGTGCGCTCTTTCTGTAGCCAGCACTTGCTCGTCCAACCCCGGATACGCACGACGGCTCAGACGCTCCAATTCCACACAGAAGTCCACGACTGACTGTCCATCACGCTTCCTCAAACGTTTGAGTTCACCTAGCGCGACTAACCTGTCGCTGCGCGACTCAGCTTTACTCTCACGTTTCATCGCCTCTACCAGTACCGTAAAGCCCCCATCACGAACGTGTTTGGGTAACGCTTCATACTGATTCTTGGCTCTACCCGTCAGCTTAGTTCGCAACAATGCACACAGTTCCGCATCTGTCCAACTACCAGCCGGGTATTTGAGTTTGAATGCTTCCATGAAATTCCGGAAATTGTACGCGGCATCCTTACCAGAATAAGGCTGCACCTCGGGTAACGCGATGTATTTCAAGTACTGCATCATGTGCGCACCCTCACCTAGACTACGGCGACTATCAGCACTGCACACACTGCCCTCGGGTTCACTCCCCTCACTTTCATGAGAACTTTCCGACGTACCGGTTCTTTTCCTCTCGGTCCCATGATGTGGCGAACTGCGTCTGCGCTGTCGCCAGGTCGAGTCCTTCTCGTTCGCACAGCTTGCGGAGCCACTCTGAAATAGAGCATTATTCCTCCGTTGCGACACCTCTGGCCTCAATACAGTCAACGCATCTATTCCTTTTTTCCGCCTCTGAGACTCACCGGGCACAGTTGCTTCAGGCGAATCCACACGTACTGCCACTTCTGCTTCATGACGCTGACTCTGACGCTCACGGTCACGATCCTCCTGCTCACGCTGACGGCGCCAAGCTCGAAGCTCCTCCAGTTCCTTCTCCTGGTCCTCGAGCTTGCCTTGCATCTCAACTCGCATCTGTAAAGTTTCCTTAAATACCCTCGGTATTTGTGTCACGGACAACCTACAGTCACCTATGAGTTTTCTCAAAGTGTCTCTGACTTGTATCAACTCTGCGAGTCTCTCCACAAAAACACTTCTATTCTCACAGTCGAGACTATCTAGCAACGCCTCAGTCCATTTTGTGAGGACCGCGCCCTCCTTAGTCAGATCCTCAAACAATGCACTACTTCTAGCGCCTTGCGAGTCTCACCAATGCGTCCAACTCCCTCTATCGCCTCACGCGCGGGGTTGTTCGTGCGCATACCCTTGGCTACCTCAGCCATGATTCGCACTTGCATTTCTTTAACGACTCTCTCAAGAGTTTCACATACCTTGACGGTAAGCGGGGCCTCCTCGCCTCCACACAATCGCTGGAACTCCTGTTCGAGCTCTGCGTCCGTCGTTGGTTCTTCTAACTCCATCACATTACTCTCCATTCTGGACGAGCAAGGAGCACCAATCTTATCTGAAACACCAAGTGAAACTGTTTGAGTTGTAACCTCCGAAACATCATTCACAACGCTGGCTTCCACGCCGCTTGGTGTTGTTGACATGGTTCAGAAAATGCCTTCGAAGTGTTTTGTGTCAAAAAAATTTGGGCAGAGGTTTCCTGATTTACAAAAACACTTCGGAGGAATCACTTCCTGAACCACCGCGAAGGAAAGCAACGCCAAGCCAAGGCTTTACGCTACTTGTTCGCTGTCCTTGCACAACCGCAAGCACCGAAATGCCCACGATTCTACAAGTCACAAGGAAAAAACGCTCAACACCAAACTACGCGAAATGTCGGAAAAAATCGATCGAGGATGAGAAGGGAACACCAGAAAAAAATTGTACTCTACTGTGCTAACCCTTTTTAAAGACTTGGGTCACCGGCTTGGCCCCAAGTTAAGTGGTGGTGGTTTCAAATGCAATAAACGTGACCCAAGGTTTCAAGAAAATACCGGGTGTGAACCCCAATGGTAAGCACAGCTGCACAATAGAGTACAATAATTTATTACACAACACACAACAAAATTATTACTAACAATCTGGTGACAAAAACAATGTATTAGAAATTTCCCATGACGACCCTTTTTCAAATGAGGATTCTTGACCAGCCCAGCGGTGAACGTCCTTGGCCCTTTACGCAAAACCTGTCCTAAACCTAAGCCGAACCCTGCAAAACCACTACTGGACTCACCGAGAGCGAACACTGCAATCAATGCAATGTTACAGGCTAATCCCAACACCCCCAGGAACAGTAATAGACGGAAGACACGGAACCAGAAAGGACCCGAATCCTGCAAACGCACGCAAAGGACAATGAGCGAGCAGAGCGAGCTATTCCCCAGAATCAACGGACCGAGGACAAACCGATCCGGAGCCACGACAGAACCACGAACTCCCCTCTCGTCGACGAATTTGGGCCTCGTTGACAATTTATTCCCGCCGTTTCTATTACCGTACATTCCGTGCTCCAATCGCACTCACCCTTTAATCAATCAATCCGGCCCTCAACGTTCACCGCTAGGCCTGTTACTTTCTAGCTGCATGGATAACACCAGTGAGTTTCCATTTACTTTTCTAGTATTATCTCACACAATTGGTTGCCCAATACATCTGCTGACCCTTCATTGAAACCTACTGAACTTGGCTCGATCACGCCTAATTTTTTTGATTATCTGGAGTTCGAGGGTGAGAGAGCATAAGGCGAAAAAAAGTCGAAAAAAAATTTCTCCATATCGATCCAAATAAAGCAGATTGAGGTAGATGGGTGTTAGATATAGTAGCCAGCCAATTTTCGCTTCTGAAAAATTGAAGGCATAGCCATGGTGGTCGGTTGAAGAGAATGCGCTTGCTATTTTTTCATGTTTTTCCAATTTTTCGGTCTACCGGGTGGTCCTTAGGTAAAACCCAGCATACAATAATGTTACTATATCCATTCCCCACAACTCTCAGAAGATCTTTTTTCATGACGTCTCCTCCCTCGGGGGGGGGTCGTCCCTTGTTAGGCCCACCCAGTTGTATTATGACTCATTTCATTCGAGTTACTCGCGGTTGGTTATATCTTTGTCAGAGCGCAGCCACCGATCGCGGAGCCGCAGCGGCACTACCGCGGAGCCGCAGCGGCACTATCGCGGGGCCGTCACGACATTGCGATAGTGCCGTTTCGGTGCCTGTAGAAGCCGAAGCCGCTTCCTCGCGAAGCTGCAGCGGCGAGTTCTTTGATTTCCACGAGGTCCCACATATCTTGTTTATGTTCATCTGATGCCTTGAAATGGAAATACTCCCTTGAATTGGAATTATTAGAATGTTGACATAAGTGTTGAAAAAAAAGGAAAGAGTAGAGCGGTACATGTGAATAACTTTTGGGTCAATCTAAGGGATGAGGGTTTTTGTCGTTTGCCGATTGCCGTTTGCCGGCCGTTTTTGGGATTTTCTTGCCGATAGCCGCTTGCCGAAATCTCAAAATCGTTTGCCGCACATCCCTGATGCGGAGGCACTTGTACGTACGATTGGCACAGATCGTACACAGTCTGCGTCAGCACTCAAGGAGTGCAAAGTATCAGTGAAATACTAAAAAAAATCAAAGCTTCGAAAGAATCAAAAAACAAGGGTCTCGAGGTTTTGAAGTTTTTCAAAAGAAAGAAATAGAGAAAAAGGGAAATAATGAAGTTAGTTCCGAAGAAGCTGAGCTTCCGATGATGTCGTATACCGTGATTATCCTATCCTACTATATATATTTTGGTAAATTTGTGTGTGCGTGTGTGTGTGTGTGTAGATATGTATGTATGTATGTATGTACTCAGGCAAACCATCGCTCCGAGCGGGACCGGCTCCTCCCAATTATGACGTCATCGCCCGGACAGCGGCCGAGGGGCCAACTGGCACCGCGGTCCCTGTCCGGTGCCAGTTCGCCCCTCGGTCGCTCTCCGGTCGCTCTCGGGGCCACAGCGGTGCCATCGCCAGAGATAGAGACGCGGGATTGGCTGTTCTTTGAGTGATAACGTGCGAGCCACGTTATCACTCAAAGAACAACCAATCCTGCGGGTATAAAAGGCGGCTCGCCTCGTGTAGACGGGTAGTTGGCCTTTCGAGGCCACTCTTGAGAGGTGACCTCGGATCACTCTCAGGATGACAATTTTTGGCGGCCGAGGGGATCCTCCATGGCCCGCGGTGGGAAATGCTTCCTCATTGCGGATCATGCTGGGATGGTATCCTTGTTGCGGCCTGTGGCAGGATTAACCTCCTGACCCACAGGCTGTAACAGGTGCCTTATCCTCTTAACAGGCTTAATCCTCTCCAGAAGAGGCGGAAATAAAGAAAATTTAGCAATTAGGAAATTTTTGAAAATCGCCCGAACAGAGACCGCAGTGCCAGTTGGGACCGAAGATCGCTCCGAGCGATACTGCTGTGGCCCGGAGAGCGGCTGCTGTGGCCCGGAGAGCGGCTGCTGTGGCCCGAGTAGATGGCTAATTTTCGCTCGGAGCGGAGAGGCAGCGCCGCTCGAGTAGCTCTCCGGTACCGCTCGGAGCGATGGTTTGCCTGAGTATGTATGTATGTATGTATGTATGTATGTATGTATGTATGTATGTATGTATGTATGTATGTATGTATGTATGTATGTATGTATGTATGTATGTATGTATGTATGTATGTATGTATGTATGTATGTATGTATGTATGTATGTATGTATGTATGTATGTATGTATGTATGTATGTACAAGGTGCACACCCACGCCGCTTCGCGGCGTACTTGTGGTCGTGCTTTAAGATCTATGGATCATTCAAATTGCAGGGCGGTGCCTCGCTGTGCTCAACGGCCTTAAAGGCATCGTACGCGCAAAAAACGGTGTCTTATTTTTCTATGTTTTCGGGTAGGCAAACTCTTGAGGTAAGCCATAATAGCAAAGAAACCCCAAAAAACTCCTGATTTGTGGATAAACGCGCTTAAAAACTTTTTGAAAAGTTGACGTTCCACCCCCTCCGTCGAATTCGGTGTGTCCAGTGCAATAAGTTTTTCTGAACGTCTGAAGTGGTTTCACGCTTCAAACTTTCTAGGTGAGAAAATTTCTTTTGCCTTTCTTCTACCGAAATCACTTGAAAATTAAAAGTTTCCACTGTGCAAATTTGGATGATAAGTGCTAGATGGCTGGTGAGAACTGGTGGCGAATCCTCGTCTTTAACCCATCCCAACCTCATAACCCTACGTTTCTGACGCGCCGAAGTTTACCGGTGTGATCTATCGGCCTCATTCATGAAATTGAGACAAAAAATGGAAAGTGGTTTCCAGCGCGAACGATGCCTTTAACGATAGTGTTAGAAAATAATATGTTGAACTTAAGAAATGCATCGAGAAATGCAATATTTGCACCACATAATCCCTCACTATGAACTGGACAGACGATCATGATAGCAGAAATCTTTCATGTTCTGATTTGTTCTCGACATGAATTTTAGAAGGAAATACACATTTTCCAACAGGACACGGGAGTTGCAATGGCTCTCTACATTTGCCTCACGGAAAGAATCACGTAAACTACCCCTAAAATTCATCTCGTCAATTTCGAAGCGAGATATGGCGATGTGGCGCTTTCTCTGAGAAATATTGCCGCGACTCTTCCGCTACTGCCCCGCGACTCCACCGTGACCCCGGACTGTCCCACAACCCCCCCAACGACCCTTAACTCTTCCGGGGCTTTGCCGCGAATTCTTCGTGTGTCAAGCGTTCGCAAATGTACCGCGACTCCCTCAAGACTTTTCCACGACCCTACGGCGATTCGGTGAATGAAGAATAGTCCGCGGTTCTGCCCCGCATCTCCCCCGCGACTCCTCCGACAGGCGCCAAGCCGAAGGAGTTGCGGCGGAGTCGCGGCAATATTTCTGAGAGTTTCATGAGCAGAATACGTCAAAAAAGCTTCTTTTGCAGAAAAAGGACTTGTGCGCTACTGTATGTTTTCACTGAAATCAGTTACACTGTGCTCAATCAAGCTCACGCAGGGAACTTTCACAATGCAAGGCATAACCCCTTACAGTCTGACACAGATTCGAAAGAATAGAATCAACGGAGGAAGTTATGACACACTTCTCCATGGATTGGTGAACATTTCGGTTTAGATTGCTGTCCCGCTTGGTTCTTGAACTCATCACAGAAAGGAACAGTTGAAGCAATAGGCACGCATGAATCCTACATGATATATGCAGTAGAATGTTTTCTCTTTGACACGGGAGGTCAATCACCAAGGCTGCATGCTCAGATAGAGACTTCACACTTCCCGCGGTATCACTCGCCGACGTCCCGTAACCCCTCCCGCGGAAGGCCAATAGATCGGTCGCGGGCAGTCGGCAGCGCTGTTTCGTTGACTGCCCTTATACGGTGAACACGCACTCTGCGGCCCTTCTGCCACCGCCTTACGGCTAATCTGATGACGGACAGAAGACAGTCCTAAAACAGTTTGCGGCACATTTAAAAATCACCCTTTAAATAAAGGTCTCTCCTAACAAAATTCGAAAAATCCGCTCTTGGGGATTCCATCTTGAACTGCATTTGACAAGTAAGGAGTGAGCTTCTACGGGCAAGCTTCTTACACTCACTGCTTCTTGCAGCCTTCCCATTAGCAGATGACATTAACGGACAGTGGTTCACCTGCCCAAGGCCAGCGTCGCACATACTTTGGAAAGAGTCTCAACACAGCGTTCTCTGCTCAGCAATTGTTCATTGGCTCCACTCTAGTCTGTGGTGCAATGATGATTCCAATGTGGGAATCGATGAGTGAGTGTTCGATGACCCCCAGGAATAGCCGACTGCCCGCCGACACTCCGCGGAAAGACGGTAGAGCCTCTCTGTCAGCGGGAAGTGGGGCGCTGTGCCACGCCCACAAAATTGGGGCCGCGCGAAGTCGACTAGCCAGACTTGGCCGGCGGGAAGTGGGCTGTTTTTATCTGAGATGCGTGGACAGTGTGCGTGTGACAACCGGGTGTCAATTGTTAACGACGGGTGGCGATGACTAATTTCCGTTCATTGTCACACACACACATACACACAGACGGTCACACACACGAAGCAGCGTATAGTTAGTAGGATGTATGTATGTATGTATGTATGTATGTATGTATGTATGTATGTATGTATGTATGTATGTATGTATGTATGTATGTATGTATGTATGTATGTATGTATGTATGTATGTATGTATGTATGTATGTATGTATGTATGTATGTATGTATGTATGTATGTGTATGTATGTATGTATGTATGTATGTATGTATGTATGTATGTATGTATGTATGTGTGCGTATCTCTGTGTGTTTGTTTGACCGTTTATTCGGCTTGACTTTCAAGGCGGGCAACCTTACAGGGATGGGCTCCGAAAGTGGGCAGGAGTAAGGGTGCAGGACCTTAGATTTGATGCGCAGTACATCATAGAAAGGGTATGGGACCCAAATAGTAGTGCGCCAGACGCCGTAGAAAGTGTGCTGGACCCAAGTGGGAGTGCGCCGAACGCAGTAGGAAGTGTGCGGGATCCAAGAGGGAGTGCGCAGGACGCCGTAGGAATTGTGCGGGACCCAAGTGGGAGTGCGCCAAACGCCGTAGAGAGTGTGCGAGACCCAAGTGGGAGTGCGAAGGACGCCGTAGAAAGTGTGCGGTACCCAAGTGGGAGAGCGCCGGACGCCGTAGAAAGTGTGCGGGACCCAAGTGGGAGTGCGCAGAACGCCGTCGAAGGTGTGGGGGACCGAGGTGGGAGTGCGACGGACGCCGTATAAAACGTGTGAGACTCAAGGGAGAGAGCTCAGAACTTCAGAATCACTATGTGCGTCTAAAAGAGAGCGCACACCATCCCCTTCTTCAGGTCCCCTACCCTTCACCACTCATTTCAACTGCTTAGCTGTTTATATGCACTAACTTTTCTAATTCGGGTTATATACGATGAAAGTAGAGTTAATCAAAATCTGCATCTATGAAACACAAACATCATTGTACTTCATTTGGCAATCAAAGTAGCAGGATGTCGGTTGATCATGACAACGTTTAGTAAATTCCAAACAGCGGTTGTCCTTATCATGACAGAAATTGAAATTAATCAAAAGCCACTTCAGGATCTCATGAAACGGAAGAACAACCGGTGTGTCACGGTACAGATAAGGAAGTAAACGGGTGTTGCAAGGTTTGAAATGCTTTGTGATTTCCGATGGTTAAAGTGTTGCCGCCTAAGCCAGCTTATGGGCCGGCGCAGGATGAAAGAAAGCGCCGATTTATTTGCCTTATATCCAAGATGCCGGAAAACCGGCAAATGGGCCGGCGCAGCCGGACCCCAGCGGCAGAGACCGGCGTGAGTCGGCCGAAGCCGCTTGTGAAGACAATAAGGGGGGACCAGCAAATCAGTTGTCAGATAATAGTTTGATGAAAACTTACTCTCTTATCCCCTTATGTAACACTTGGGCGCCAACAACAAAAAAATGCAGTCTCAAGGCTAGTAAAATGTGAAAATTCGTGAGAGTCTCTGTATTCGAACTTCGTCAACAGCGAGCGGTCGTGGACCGCCCTTCGCCACTGTAATGGAAACCCAGGCACGAATCACGCATACAATACCCGCACTAATTTTTTCAAAAAAGCCGCAAAAGTCGCGAAATCTCGACTTTTGCGACTTTTTGTCATAACACGGCTCAAAGTGACCCGTGCGGGGAGCTAGGGGCATATTTGGAACCAGCATCGAGAGCTCTTCATTCCGAGCACAGACATCTCTTGACTTGGTCCCGTTTGAAGCGAGAGTGGACTTGACACATGTGAAGGGGATTAAAACCTGACTTTTCTGGATCGGTCTACCGTAGTGCTTATTTGGAAGAGGATCAGAAAGTGAAGTTGTAGGCCAAGTCCCAGGTCGATTGGTCCCGTTTGAGCTGAGAACGGGACGTCGGTTGTGTTTTCGTTATCTCGATTTTTCTGTTAACCCTAGATGCCTTGTCTGCAGGTCAAGACAAGTGTGTGCTCAAAATGAAGAGCTCTCGATGCTGATTGCAATTATGGCCCTGGCTCCCCGAAAGGGTCAATTTGAGCCGAGTTATGACGAAAAGTCGCGAATTCGCGACTTTTTTGAGTAAATTAGTGCGGGTATTGTAGTAGACGCGGAACTCTTCGTCGGACCGGTTAACGACGGAACACTGAGCCTCTGCATGTCTGTTTGTGTGGCGCGCACTTTCTGTTACCTTGACGGAAAACTCTGTTCAGACGAACAGTTCCGCGAAGGTCGACATACAAAGCGGGCTAGCGGTGCTGACCTTGTTGTAGACCCTCACGTTGGAACCATGCTTTGTTTTTCACTGCCAACAAAGTTGTTACCAATCATGGAGATTAAAAATCGACATTCGGATATGATAAACGCTGAAGCACAGCAGGGCTAATTTGTTTGCGTTATTGGCAGCCGACGCGTTCGAAATTGTGGTGCGCGCGAAGCGCGCACCAGGATTTGGCTTTGATCTCTTCCCGCGCGGATGCCCTACAATGAGATCACCTATTCATACCGTCACCAGAGATATGAGCTGTACACCTTTTTTTAATAATAATAATTTATTAGTCAATCACAAATGATAAACAGAACGAAGGAAGTAATCAGTATACATTCAGATTGACTTTGAAAGATCCTAAAGGCAAACTGAAGTTACCGCCTGTGAAAATAGTGGTTCTGTTTGGAAGATCTGATGTTTTGATACTCCAAGAAAGTTAGTGGCCATTGATTGAGGGAAAACAAAAAAAATAGTTATGGCTCAGACCCACAGCGGCCAGCAGTATGTGCGCGCTTAGCGATTGGGTGTGAAGGGTATAGCAAAACGGAAAAAGATAGCTTATTGTAAGAAATAATAGAAATAGATATAATTTTCTGTTTCTCCAAAAGTAAGAGCATTCGTTGACCTCCCTCGTTTACATCACTTCCGCCTGAAAAGGAGATTCGACCATGTTTTGACCAGTGTGCAGCCATCTGTGGAATAACCTTACCGAGATCCAGCGCAACTGACAGGAGGTCATTCACGAGCGGATGCAGGAGCACCTCTTTGATCTAAATACGAACTCATGGCACTGACTCAGGAGTGCCCACAGTGTAAGCTATTGCACTCGTCAAAAATGGTCATGGCGGATTGACGTGACACGAGAAAATCGAACGACGGCGTCATTGATCGCATAGATACACAACACTGATGTCAGTAATGAAATAAAATTATGGGCTGTGACGTAGGCATGTTTTGAAATTCAACCATTGAAACTGTAGTTGCGGTATTTGGTATTGGGTAGTATGCGGTATTGGGTTGGCCCCCCATGCTACCGACGGGCTGGAAAACCTAAGGTGGTAACCATGGAGAGTCTCATAGGATATCGCGATACTGCTACCGCATCCGGGGCAGCCGATGCGCCAGCTCTGGGGACCCAGGGTGTTGGTGACAAGTATGCGACTGGCCAGAATGGTGGAAAATTGGTGACGCCAAAGAAGGAGGTGCGGTTTGCCGTTTGGAATGTACGATCAGGACATTACGTTGGACAAAAAGAAGTCATCGCAAGGGAACTGTCGAGGTCGAAGATATCGGTAGCAGCACTGTCTGATTTGAGGATCAGCGGTTGTGGAACGATGATTGTCCAGGTGCCCGATTCTGAAGAAAAGATGGTATTGTACTACTCCGGTGGCGAAGGACATCACGAAGGTGTTGGATTTATGTTGAACTGGCAAGCGTCTGGAAGCGTCATCTCGTTCGAGCCGATTTCGAGCAGGATTGCCGTTCTGACGTTAAAAGGAACTATTAAGACGCATGTCGTGGCTATCTACGCTCCGACGGAGCCTAGCTCTGATTCCGATAAGGACGCGTTCTACGCTCAACTGCAAGACGCACTGAATGCGATCCCAAAGACTGGCCTAAACCTTGTCGCAGGTGACTTCAATGCACGCGTCGGAAATGACAGAATTGGCTGGGAAGGAGTATTGGGCAGATTCGGCGTTGGCGAAATGAATGAAAATGGTCTGCGTCTGCTCTCATTTGCAGCGTTTAATGGACTCATTGTCGGGAACAGTCACTTCCAGCACCGCAGGAAGCACCAACTGACCTGGAGGAATCCCTCTGGACGAGACGTAGCCACGTTGGACTATGTTCTGATGAGTTCACGTTTTAGGTCATCGCTGAAAGACGTCCGTGCTATGAGAGGTCCAGATTGTGGTACAGATCACTACCTTCTTCGTGCAGTTGTGCAGCTCCGCCTACAACGGACTACGCGAATGGAACCTCCTAAACATAAACTCGACTGGACACACCTCATGGTACCCGAGACGAAGGAGTTGTTCCAAGTGGCACTGTCAAACCGCTTCGCATCATTGTCGGACAATGCATCGGTGGACGAGCAGGAGCGGCAAGTAGCAGACGCCATCTTGGAATGTGCAAAACCACTTTGCCCTGTTACTCGCAGGCGGATCCAGCCGTGGATAACCGACGAATCCTTGCTACTCATCGAAGAGAGGAAGCGAGCAAAACTGACTAATTTTGATCGATACCGGCAACTCAGCAGAGAACTTCGTTGCAGGCTGAAAGCGGAAAGGGAGTCGTACTGGAATAAGGTGGCTGCTGATTTGGAGGAGTCCGCTAACAGGCATGACTATCGCACCCTCTATCGGACACTCAAGCGGCTTGGAAAGAAGACGAAACGCGTTAGCGATAGCATTAGGAATGCAGATGGATCGTTTGTGCGCTCTGTGGAAGAGCGTCTTCGTCGCTGGCAACAGTTCTTCGGTGAACTCTACAGTCATGAAGCGCCACAGGGACCGCTTCCCAAGCCACCATCAATCGATGCGCCAGAAGATTCTGATCTCGGCTCAGAGCCCACTGTGGAGGAACTGAAGACTGCTATCAAATCGCTGAAGAACGGCAGGGCATCAGGCGTTGACAATGTTGCTGCTGAGGCCATCAAAGCGGGTGGAAACGTGTTGCTACTTCAGCTTCATCGTCTAATAACTCTCATCTGGCAGTCAGAGAACATACCCGCTTCTTGGAAACGTGCAATAATTGTACCCATCCACAAGAAGGGCGACGCCAGGGACTGCAAAAATTACCGAGAGATCAGTCTGCTGTCAATCGTAGGCAAAGTCTTCATGAAGATTATCCAAAACAGGCTTCAACGTCATCGAGAACAGACCGGTCGTGAGGAACAAGCAGGGTTTCGGACAGGGAGAAGCTGCAGTGATCAAGTTTTCACTCTTCGACAACTTATGGAAGAGAGGATCCGCACTGGAAAGCGAATTGTCATCACTTTCATTGATTTCAAGTCTGCATTCGACTGTGTTCATTGGCCTGCGCTGTGGAGAGCACTTGATAGCGAACATGTACCAGACAAGATAGTTAACCTGCTCCAGAAAACGTATGAAGGTTCTTCCAGCTCGGTTCGCGTTGGTGATAAGCTGTCGGAAGAGTTTGAGGTTAAAGCTGGAGTTCGCCAAGGTGATGTTATATCGCCGTTGCTCTTCAATACTGTCGTCGACGCTATTATGAGGGAGGTCTTTGAGAACAGAAGAGGTGTTCAGTATAGCACTAATGGATACGTCTCGGATCTGATGTTTGCGGATGACAGTGCAGTGTTTGCGGATACCGATGAGGATGCAACGTACCTGATAAATAGAGTGGCGCTTGTTGCAAGCTCTTACGGCCTAAGAATAAATCAGGAGAAGACAAAAGTGATGACATCGGATGGCTCGCCTGCAACTGTGCACTTCGAAGGGGCGGAACTTCAGCAGGTCAAGGAGTTCAAATACCTTGGATCAGTCGTGCAAGAACGGAAAGTTGCGGCCACAGCAGAGGTATGCAGCAGGATCGGGCAGGCATTCAGTGCGTTTGCATCGCTTGGTTGGTGTCTGTGGAAGAAAAACAATGTTTCACTGGAGACTAAAATGCGATTGTTTCGAGCGCTAATAATTCCGATTCTACTGTATGGTTCGGAAACATGGACTCTACTGAAGCCAGACCTTGTCAAGCTGGAAGTCTTCCAATTGCGGTGCCTGCGACATATTCTTGGGATTACGATTTGTGACCGTATTTGCAACGATAACATAAGAAGAAGCTGTATGGATCAACCGCTGGTTGAAGAGCAACTGAAGACAAGAAGATTACGGTGGTTTGGACATGTATGTCGAATGGATGCTGGCCGGCTCCCGTACAGTATGCTGTGGCGGAAGCGCCCGCCGTCGTGGAAGATCCAGAGAACGGCCCCGAAGAAGACGTGGCTCAAGCATATAGAAGAAGATCTAAAAACCCAACGGTGCAGTGTTCCTAACGCTAAACTTATTGCTGCAAACCGTACTGAATGGAAGCGTATCGTTCAGGCCGCACGAGCTCCTATGGCACCTGCAGCAGTGTATTGGTTGAGAGGGCATCCCGCTCCGCCAGACGCCAGCTAACGGGATGAGTGAGTGAGTGAGTGAGTGAGTGAGTTGCGGTATTTATTGAATATTGATAGAATAGAATCTAAGGGTTCCTAAAGCCCACATATTACTGGCCGCTAGAAGGATCATGAAATTTGGGAGGGAAAGTTGGATAAATAAATTATTTGCTATGGCTCAAGTTTTGGCTCACAAATCTCTTACTTGGAGAATGGTAGAGCTTCAATTCGGCAGAGACACATTTTCTTTTCATTTAGGCGGGCATGGTAGAACCGATCTGTGGTGAAGCCAAAGAAATAGCACAACCACACAGGGTTAAATATTCACGAGCATCTGCGAAGTTTCGCCACAGTGGGAGCAAGTCATGCACATCACGACTTTTCTTCAAGCACTCTTCAGACCCATGATAACCAAAATCCTGCTGCCATGATGAACCATAATAATCGAATTCTTGTAGTTCACCTCAAACTAAGAGGAGTGATCGCAATCCCTGGAACTACACACTTCAATTCAATAGGTCATGGTTAAAAATACTGCTTTTGTTTTGGAAAGGCCTCGAGTTTGCGGTTAAAAGATGCTGGAGAAATCGAATGCAGTAAATCTGATGGTAACTGGTTCTAAGTTTTTTGTAGCACGGATTAAAAACGATTCCAAAAAAGCACGAGTCCGCACCGTTCCTGTAGAAATTCGAAACGAGTGACCTCTTGTTCTGTTGATAAACCTCGAAAACGTGAAGAGTTTGGTTCTATCTATATCTATGCGATTTGTCATGATTTTAAACAAGAGATTCTGATCGTATATAATCCGCCTAAGTAGAAGCGTTGCACCACTTAGACAAGATAAACGATCTTTGTAGCTTGTTCTAAACAGTCCATTTCTAGTGAAAATGCGTTTTGTGAATCTTCTTTGCACGTTCTCAATTTTATTTATGTCTGCCAGTCTTAGAGGGTACCACACAGGAGTGCAATACTCAAGTAGTGGCCTGACGTAGGTGACAAAAAATTTGAAAAGTATACTCATGTTACGAGTCCGAAAAGCTCGAAAAATGAAATTCGACTTTCTATATGCCAGTGCAACCACTTTACCAATATACTCTCCGAATGAAAGAGCATTTGAGTAGTGAATGCCGAGATCACGCGCCGATGTAGTAATACGGAGCTCATTTTCGCCTAGGTGATAGGTTAACTCACGTGGGTGAGTATTACCAATACACATGACAGTCGTTTTGTCGTAAGATATGTCAAGCAGCCACTTATTAGACCACGTTAGCACTGCATCAAGGGCCTGCTGAAGTAGATGTGGATTATTAAATGTGAAAAGTTTTGAATCATCAGCATAGATAGAGCAATGGACACCCCGGGGAAGGCATTTGGGAAGGTCGTTGATATAGAGTAGAAACATTAGAGGTCCTAAGCAAGTGCCTTGAGGAACCCCACTTGGGGTGTTGTAAGTTCGTGAAAACGACCCATTAACTAAAACCTGTTGACTGCGTCCAGTCAAGAAGGCCCGTAGGAATTTCAAAAGACATCCGTCGATGCCGTATGCCTGCAGTTTGATAGCGAGGAGGTCAAGATTAATGGAGTCGAAAGCCTTAGCGTAGTCCAAGTAGCATGCAGTAACGTACCCACGTGAGTCACGTATCTTTCGCCATACAGGAATGGTTGAAACGAGTGCAGTCAGCGTTAATTTCTTTTCTAAAAATCCATGCTGTGCACTTGTAATGAGGTCGTTTTTGCGCAAGTAAGCGCTAATTTGTTTACATAGTATTCGCTTGAGAACTTTGCTAGTTGATGAGGTAAGGCATACAGGTCTATAATTTTAAAAAGCATATCCGTGGCTGTGCGGAGCATATTACGTATGACTGCGCGTTTTGTACTCGTGGGATGAGCTGACGATGAATGAATGAGGATGTTTTTGCAGCTCGGTTTTCTATACCACTTTATACGGACTTCTCTCTCTAATATGCATACTTGTGTATTCAAGTACGCCAGCCAACCATTTGATGGTGTTTTCCGAGTGAGTCTGATGTACTGTGACTGTTCATTCAGTATTCGAAAGCACTCGTCCATTTCGGACTGTGTGGAGGCTATAACACAACAGTCATCGATGTATCTACAGTACATCAAAGGTGATCTTGCCAACACTGGCTCCTCTATCCTGCTCATAAAGCATACTGCTAGCACTGGTGCCAGCCGTTGTCCCATGGCTAGACCTCTTATTTGCGAAGAGTATGCACCCGACCATCTGAAGATGTTGCAGGACAAACACTCTCTGACTAGAGTCATGATGTGCTGCTTTGTGAGCCCAAAGGTGTTTACGTTCCGAGCGTGCCTGTCAAGCATTTCTGATAATGCTTGCAGAGCGTGATCGTTTTGGACATTGGTGTACAGCGACACAACATCGAAGGACTCTATTACACAACCCTCTTGGTATTGGAAATTTTGCAATTGGGAAAGAAAGTGATTTGTATTGGATAAGTGCGCGGGAATGTTTGGTAACAGCTGCTTCACGATGTTATTGAGAAACCATGAAATGCGATCACTTGGGCCACCCACGCAACTTATAGTGTGGCGTATCTTTATCACGTCCGGAGATATCGACCGTACGTTATGCTGAGTCACTTATGGATCTTGACCAGACTGTAGAAAACTGGACACCGAGGTTTCTCCAGCTTGAGTCTCTTCAGGAGTCTTTGTTCAACACCAGCGGATCTTCCAACCATGATCCAAATATCGTTAAGACGTTTGTATTGGGATACAAAGTCTTTTTCGTTCACACGGCGGTGGCCAGTCGCAAGTAACTTAAAGGCAGTGTCCACGATAAATTTCGTCCACGGTTTTTGACCGGAAATCGAAAGTTCAGAGTCCCATTGGAGCACTGGGGTAGAAAGAACAAACGAAAACGAGCCAGAAAGAGCTCCATACGGCTCCGAAGTCCGCTCGCGCTAGCCCTTTCGCTCGCGGTCGAGTTTTTCGACGTGAACGAAGGAACACTCGAAATCGCGAAATGAGCGATGGTTTTCGATCAAAAGCCCCGTTCTTCCCTTCATTCTCGACTTCTCTCTTTACTCAGATCAGCTCGCATACATCGGCTGCAAAAGGCGGAAGTTACAAGCCTCGGAAAACTCGTCCACAATGCTTCTCTAACTCAATTTTTGAGGGACCATAACTCTGATCCCAGAAGGTGGTGTACGATTTCAGACACATCGATGGAATCAGCATGGGACCGTTTTCAAGTAGGCTAAAAACAGAAGATCGATTTTCATCATGGACACTGCCTTTAAATCGGCCGAGAAGATATTTCCAAGGGGATGTACGACGTAAAAGCGGGGTCACCCTTACGACTGGCGTTGCTGTTGGTTCAATTACCCAAGTTTGAGATACTTGACCCCAAACCAGCAGGGACGGCCCCTCACAATTTTTTTTGCTTAGTGTGTTGTTAAGTTTAAGTTACATGTAATATAAATGTATGTTACATGTAATATAAATGTAAGTTACTTGAGACATTCAAGTACGTGACATTTATATTACAAGTAACTTGTTTTGATTTTTCTGAGTAGCCCGCGATGTAGTCCCCATTGCGGGGTGCTATTCCCATTCGCGGTTGCAGACCGCCTCGTTTGTAACATGCAATGCAAGGAAAATCGTGCTGGGAGAGCGGGGGTCCAGCACGAGTTATTTTCGTTACAGTTCAACTATCGTAGAGTTTGAGGTGGACGGGGCATTACGTCGAATAAGCACAAGTTACTTTAATTTTCCTTTCGCCAATTCGATTGATTGTGTAGGCCCTATATGCCTTGTTTGGCGGTCAGAGCGTAAGATAAAAAAGAGCTTTCGATGCTGATTCAAAATATGTCTTTTCGAACTCGAATGGAGCACTTTGAGCCGACTTATGACGAAAAGTCGCAAAAGTAGCGATTTCGAGACTTTTCGAGTAAATCATAGTGTGTATTTCATTACCGTACATACTTCTCATTTTCCAAACTCACGATTTCGGAGAAGCCAAGAGTAGCACCCATATGTACTTCTAACCTGGACAACATTTTTGTTATATTAATCCGGTTGGAAATAGGTACCAGTTCAAGGTGTTCCATCGGACGTATCAGAGGGTTTGATGAGAACGGCGAAAGTGATCGCGTCGGTGGACAATTACCCAGAATTTTCAATGAAAGATTATAAGGAGATCTTATGGAAGATCACCTCATTATTGTACGTCTTAATAGGGCTTACCTAACACTTCCCGCTGGGTTTTATAAAACCATGTATTGATAGCTGTAGGTAATGGACACAGCATTGATAATACGTTTTCAAAATCCTCTAAATGCCTCAGAGATTTACTGGAGATTTCCAGAAGTGGGCATTTTCATAGCTTTGCGTAGATAAAAGAGGTACACGAATGGGAATTTTCAGTATGTTCAAAAAAATTGTCTCGGAGGGGGGGGGGAGGAAGTTGGGCTGAAAACTTGTTTCTAGGGGTTGTTTTGGGTGCTGATTACGAATCTAAGGTCGATTTGTCAATATTTGAAAATCCCATCTGATCTGGTCCGAAGCTTCAAAATGGGGGAAACTTTGCTGGCAAAACGCGACTTTTGGTGATTCCGAGAATGCTTCAAAACTGTAACCAAGGGATTATTCGGGCTGCCCAACACGAACCTGCAACCCGTTTATCGATTTTCGATAGATTACGGTAGGTTACGGTGGGTAAAAGGTAGCTCGGTAGTATAAGACTCGCAACTGCTTTTCGTAGGACGATCGATTATCGAATATTGTTCCAAAACAGTGAACTTCGAACGCGTCAATTTGAATGCATTCCATGTGGAAAAATCTGGCCGGAGGAAGAACATGTGGGGCAGTTGACTACAGTGTGGCTACGTGGTCTTATCACATCAACACGCGCCACTTGTCACTACCTTATTGATTCGTCCGCTCGTGGTTTTGATTAGATATCCATTTTGTTACCAAAAAGGTTTTGCTTTGTTATGATGTCTCTATCCCGAGATTATCGACTTCCTCTCGGTACAACATATTTGACTGACTATTCATTCAATATCCTGGATCGACTGATCCTCCACATCTTTCAAGAATTTGGCACCGTTTTTTTTTTCTTTAAAAGGACGCCCGCTTAGCTGGTGTATCGGGATTTCTCGCTCACCCTGAGGTTGCATGGAAACTGATTTTTTTCCTCGACGAGATGGAAATCCGCGGGGGCGAAAATTCCACCTGAAATATTAGGTTGTTCTGGAAATTCTTCGCAAAATAATTTTCCTTCGTCCATGTGTGTCTTTTCAGTAATACGCGGTATACCAATCAAAGGCTAAACTTTTCTCCTGTGTCATAGGTTTTATCGCTTTACGGGATTCTTGACCTGCTCCGAATCTCACTCAAAACGTAGAGGTGTTTTGTGCTTGGGAAATCCTTAAATGTCCCTCGTTTTCTTCTTTCTACTTGTCAGGGTTATTCAAGTCTATTAAACATTTGTACCCGTAAATACTAGATTGCAGAATCAGAAATTCTAAAAAAAAAACCCAGAAAATTTCAAAAATTCCTCAGTGATGCGAATTTCGGATCTCTAGCAATTTTTTAAAGATGGCATGCTTTACCATATCCTCATTATGCAATGCCTTTTGTGCACTCCGCTTCATAGCTAGGTATTGAGAACAATGTCTTGCCCAATAATAATTGATTTGTCAATTATCCATAATTTTTCGTGAAATTAAGTTGATATAAAAAATTAATTTCTGAAGAAATTGTCGATAAGTGAAAAAATAAGCGTCATTAGGTAAGAACCTAATACTTAACATTGATATGATGCTTCAGCGTCGTTGTAAAGTGAAGATTTGATAGAAAATTGCCATTTTCCTCAATTTTCCCAAAAATGCGAAATTCTCCTCATCGAGGGTTTTTCGCCTACCCGTTTCTGAGCCGGAATTTAGCACTTATTGGGAAAAATGTGCCATACACTTGAATATCCTCGATATGTAGAGGAAAGGCAAGGAGGAACTTTTTGTTTTTTGGAGCTCAAAATTCCTTCGTTCTCATTCAAAGTGCGAAGCAGGTCAAGTTTTCCTATTAGTGGTAAACGCTGTTAGATAGAGGAAGAGTTGATATTTCAAAGGTACACCACACTTGGTTGGAAGATTACAGTCGGACGAGGGAAATTCAGTCAATCAGGGGATTGATTGTCTTTTTGATGTGGCGAACGGCACAAAAATTCCTCTGGACAGAAAATTTATACCTAGCAGCAATATCAGGGTGAGTTCGAGCAGCCGCCAGCAAGCTGCATCTGCCAGGTCCATGAACCCAGTGCTAGTTAGTTCGCGTAAAGAAAAGCCATAGAGTTCGGTGGTGTATCTCAGCTCGGGCAATGAGGTTTACTGCCAAGCGATTTCGGCTGTATCGTCGCCTTCAAAATCGTCGGCGTCGACACAATCCTCTTTAAACTAGTTCAACCGCCCTATCCCACGCAAACGGCTAGAATGATATGCTTTTCTCTTAACTGCCGCAGTTTGAAAAAAAAGCTGTGTTTTTTTATTATTCATCTCTAACCATAAGTCACACTTGATCTGCCTTCGAGAAACCTGGCTAGACAGCTCCGTCAGCGATGGTCTCATTATTTCTGGTTTACCATATGTAGTTGTGAGGGAAGACAGAAACGGTAGGGGTGGAGGTATCGCATTCATAATACGAGATTCTATAAGCTTCACAAAGAGCACGAGGACATGCAACAAGTACGGCGCTGCTTGCATGAGTATAGATATATTCCATGGACCATTTGAGTACCGACTCAGGCAAAACTGGGGATCGGAAACCGGTGGGGGGCTGTTTTGCACAGGTTGTCAGCAAGCGCGCGCAGTGGCCGCCATAAAATTGTTGACAGCTGCCCTCCAAGTATACTGCAGATTGGCGAAAACCTTCAGATCGCGCGTTTTTGAGGCGGAAAAGCTGGGGTTCTGTCATGTCAGCGTGAAAGTCCTGATTGTAGACCATCTTAACGCTAATCAGGCACTGATAGCTTATCAGAACAACTCATGAGGGGAAAACTGCACGATTTCAAGTATTTGGAGCTGGAGAACCGGGCATCAAATTATGTCAACACGGAAATTGCCAAATGAATCGTTTTCAACACATTTAAAGAATTGATACCTTATCAAATCGCACTGATAAGGTCATAGTTCTGCGATTTTCATGTTTTCACCTCAGAGGAGCAGGAAATTGCTTCTCATGTGCTGGGCTTAGCTAAACTAATCTTGTCCAATACAATTCAGGTGCTGATATCTTATCAAATCGGACTGATAAGGTCATAACTCTACGATTGCCAGCTTTTCACATCTGAAGAGCTAGAAATTGCTCCTGATTGCGTGGCACCTGCAAAATAGACTCCGTTCAACACGGAAAAGAATTTGATAGCTTATCAGAATTAGCTGATAAGAGAAAAACTACACGATTTCAAGCATTTTTGAGTCGGAGAACTGGGGCTCAACTTACTTTAACACGGATGTTGCCCAATTCATCCTTTTTACACAAATAAGGAACTGATACCTCATAAAATCGCACTGATAAGGTCATAATTCTGAGATTTTCAGGCTTCGAGCCCGTAACAGCTGGAGTTTGCTCATGATATACTGGGCATAACAAGACTAATCTTATGCAACATAATTCAGATACTGATACCTTATCAAATCATACTGTTAATGTCATAACCCTACGACTGTCAGGTTTTCACACCAGTGGAGGCAGATTGCTCCTGATAACCTGGAAGCCGCAAAATAGACTCCGTTCAACTCGCAAAAGAAACTGATAGCTTATCAGAGCAAGCTGATAAGGTGAAAACTCCACGATTTCAAGGGATTTTAGACGGAGAACCGGGGTTCAACTTGTGTCACCACGGACATTGCGAAATTGATTCTTCAAAACACCCGTAGGCACTACCTTATCATATTCGGCTGATGTGATAATGACTACTCGATTTTCAGTTTTTCGGCACGAAAATGATCGGTCTCTTCCTGTTATCACGAGAAATGCGAAAATATTCCTTTCTTAGAATTCCGCTCCTCATTTCTAACACTTCAGGCCAGAGAAGCTTTGACTCTTCTATGTACAATAAAAAAGAATCTTTGACTAATTGTAAGCACTGATAGGACGATTAGAAAATTTCGAACTCCATCTTCATTTTTACTGAGAGCACTATAGAGTCTTTCAATGTGTCGTGACATTTTTGCTCAAATATTTTAACATGGCATTCTCGGGCGTGATAAAGAATCAGGTGTACTACTTTCTCCTAAAATATTCAAAAAATGCTCCAGAGAGTTCGTTTCCTAGATTTTCTAAGAATTTGCTTAACTTTTCTTAGCTTTTCTGCAGATTCGAAACGTTTATGGAGGTGTGCGATTCGGAGGATTTCCCGGATTCCCAACGTCAAATTCATAGATTTTTCAAAACTGAAAATAGTGATTCCACATCTGCAAATTTTGAAAATTTGAGAATTTCTATTTGAAGGTTTTCCTGAATTTCCTTAGTTGATTTCGTGAAGTTTTATAAAAATTTGAAAATCCATTCACATCTGCGAATTTGAAAATTGTAGTCATTTTGGAGGTTTTCCCGGAGATTTTCTTCGTTCAATTCTTTGACACTTAGCACAGAACAAAGCAACGCTTATAAAATTCAAAAACAATGTTTTGCCTTGTGCAATTTTGATAAACACGTATGTGCAGTTCATTATGTTTCTAAGAATATACATCAACTATGGACAATGACATAATTGAACTCCGACCGCTTTGCATAGCGGTCATCGAGTGCTGACCTATCGCCCAAGGTTCCAGGTGCTGTTACCTCGTCCTCTGAGAGAACCGCCCGGCAATCCGCAGAGGCACTATTGCAGGTACGATTGCGGGGACGATTGTTGCCGGGTGTAGCCACGACCTTGCCTGCAATAGACCCAGCAATCGTATCAGCAATAGCTGCCTTCGTCTCAGCTTTTGCAGCGCTCCTGCTCAAGCCTTTCATAATTTTGTTTCAAGCCATTTCTGCAATCACCAAGTCCAATATTGACCGCGTCTTCTTGATTCATACACGAATTTCTACTGAATAAAATATTTTCCTGTGGCCCATTAGATTTAATTCACTTTCAGTAGCATTATCCACACACTGGAAGCCAAAGAATCGACTGTCTAAACCACGAATACGTGCTATAGTTACGTTGGCACTATAGTTCACGATAAAGCACAAGCTACATGGTATTACATGCAGCTATTTGTCCTTACATATCTCTTTCTCCGCTGAACTTGTTTGCTATTTTGAAAGTCTATTTACTTTTTGGTATGGAACGATTGCACTCAATTTTTTGTCACAGCACAATTAATAAAATTTTTACTTCACTTCCACAGGGTGAAATTCAGGTCTATCCGAATCAGAGACTGCTCTCGCCCACGCGGCCGGTGGGCGTGTTGACCGGCCGCCGCGAAGGTTTTTTCGATTCGTGAATAGATTACCAATGAGATATCAGAGACAAATTGGGAACAATATTCCAGTTAACTGTATCTCAGTCGTCGGTCAGCTCGTCTGGAAGAAATGCCTTTCGTGAGGGCCTAGTGCATACTTGTATCGCCACGACGCGACGCCACCTAATGCTTGTCATCTATATCGACCGAAAGTCGATATTTGCTTGTCATCTATATCGACCGAAAGTATGCACAGTCGCGATCGCGCAACACGGGAAGTATGCACTAGGTTTGATGTGTGCTCGTTATTTACGCAGGCTGACCGCGTGGGTGGAGAGTCTCATTCGGACAGGCTTAAGTAATCAGTGGGTGTCGTCTGAAAGCGAGCGAAATCTCTGGTAAGAGAGCAGAGAGTGAATAGATTTGGGCATCATCCCAAGTGGAGTGAATATTCAACTTAATGAAGGGAACTTGGGGGCAGCAACCAAAGAAGAGTAAAACCTTTCACTTGCAGCACACCGTACAATTAATATACCTGGATTTTCTATTTTAAAGGTACATGCACTTCTAATCCTCAGGCCTCTATTTTAGATGTACAATACCGCCGCTATCCTTTCAAGGGAAAAAATGGGACTTGAAATTTGCAAAG